>DVQM01001638.1:0-11577 GCA_018231645.1 Heliconius ricini | reverse complement strand
TATATATATATATATATATATATATATATCTCCATGTAGGACGTCGCCCGTGTGTGAAATGCGATAGCACTGGTGTGGCTAGTAAATTGGATACTTTACAATTAGATATATAATTCGCTTAACTTTCACTACAATCCCTTGATACATAATATTTTTAAACAGATGTATTATATTTAGAGACTGTACTGTTTGTTGCTCCGTACCCTCTGGCTACCCCGCTACGGACAAAACGTGAAGCTAAAAAACATATTAAAAAGTAAATACCGCGACTCGCGGTGCGGGGGCGTAAGCGTGTGACTGTTAACGAGACAGCTTGTGGTTCGATTTTCATCCGAGGTAATGAAGTAATACTTTCATTTTTTTCTCTGGTGTTGAAGCGCGGCGTTGAGTTTTTCCTCTCAGCACACAATGCCTCCAGAATACGGCAGAAAGAGGGGAGCGAGGAGTCCTAAGACTACGCTTACTCTGCTACATGCAAAATATATCGTGAAGTTTAAAAGTATTTTAAATTATTAGCGACCCAGAATGCTAATAGTAATGCATTTTTATATTTAAAATTGGGATTGAAATTTAATCGTTACTAAAGTCCTACCTTCTACTAATATATGGTATATGACCAACAAACAACAAACTGTATGGCTGTACGATCAGGTCATGGATTCAAATCTATAATAAAAAAAAAACCTTAGAAAAAAATATACGGATGTTTGCTTTTCAAAAGACGAATAATACCTAAAGGACACGAATATATAATACGAATATGTAAGTAATTCCCCAAGTCCGTAAGTATTGGATGGTTAGGCTAAAGAGTCAGGTCGAGTCGAGTGCATGCAGAGAAGGCTACAGCGGCACACGCCTTGTCGACTTTAATTCATGGTTACTAGGTAGTGACATTTTTTTTAAAACGCGTTAATGATACGGCCAGTATTATATACCTACATTCGTATTCACTGCTAGCTCTAATTGCTGTGTATTTTTACATAATGTAAGTGTCACGTCGCCTTTAGTTCTCTGTGTATATATATATATATATATATAAATATTATTTAATTTAAGTTGGATTGTTCTTGTGTTTTTATATTGCGAAATGTGTAGCTATCTACTTTTTAAGAAGATTGTAAAAGATACATTAATATATTACAGACTAATATTATTAAAATAAACATCTTAGTACTATTAGCAGTAGGCTTATAATAAATTCAGTTTAAAAAGACTTTGCAATTATGAATAAGAACACGTAAAACAATGTTTTCACATATCATAAAGGTTTTCTATAGCAAACAAGTAGAGTGTCCGTTAATGTTGTTGAACAATAAAGTTAATAATTTTACAAAATGTAAATGCTTTTACTCGATAACGTTATCAGGTTTATATTTGATGAGGCAATATTAATACTTGTTTTTAAACATGCAACAACGGAATTAGGTTTTTTTTAAACAATTAACATCGACAAAGGATATGACATTTATATCATAAAATGTATCTTTTAGACTTACCATTAGCGAATATGTACATAACCTGTAATAATATATCAACTAATATCAAGATACCGTTTAGATTTAAAAGAAAAGTTGTAGTGTTACCGTATATTTCTTACTTCGTCTAAGAATGAAGATTAGAATTAAAATTTTACTAAAATTAAATTAAATCAGCTTTACGCTGTATCCTGCAAACAGCAGGGTGCAGGCAGAAGGAATTTACTGTTTCCCACTTATCGCCGAATTTTGGAGGCATTGCGTGCTGAGTGGCGAAACTGTACGCCGCGCTTTGCCTCGTCAAAGCAAAGAAATGGAAATATAAATTTAAATTTAAATTAATATTTCATTTCCCCGAGTGGAGATCGAACCTACAACCAATCGCGCTTAAAGTCACAGTTTGTGCCCTTGCGCCACGACTGGCCTCAAGTTATGAATGAAGATTAGACGACCAATTAATGTGTTAACCTAAGTAGTTACAAATAAATATATTCCTAAGACTATTTAACCAGTAAAATTATCAATTTAATTAAGTTTAATAATTTAAGGGGATACAAAAGATAGATAGATTCAAAAACATCTTTGAAAATCTCGTTTTAATTCAGTACCAACTGACATTCCCTTATGCAAAGTTGAAAAAAAAGAACACGAGAACAAATTCGTAGCAGCCTCACGTATTGCGTTTGCTGTTTATATTAGAGTCGGAATACTCTTTTCTACTTATAAAGGGTTTTGCTTACTATGAACGCGCCAACTGCGGTTTTCATTTAGTTTTATTATGTAGCTTTGACTGCGAACACGAGGATGTTTAATAACTTCTTTCGTTTGCTTGTTCTCTTGAAAAAATATTTTAGCTTTAAAATCATCATCTCTTTTTTGTTGTCTCGTATGTGGATACCTACTACAGTACTTTTTAAATATGGGTAATTTTAATCACTTATTTACAAAAATGAATAATAACTGTTATTAATTTGTATTGACAATTGAAAGGTAACCAACAAGATTATTTAATATTTTTGATTTTAATTATATTTATTACGCATAATAATAGGCACAAAGACGACATAAAAAAACTGCAAAATTCAAATAAAGTATCTCTTCTGTCTGTATTAAATGTATAGATAGACATTCAATATATTTTGTTCATTATTGAATTTACAGTATTTAGCCGAAAACATAAACCAACAATGTAATAATATAAATAAAATCACTAATATTTATAAATTATAAAAGGAACAAAAACGGGACGCGATCCCCTGAAAGCTGCTTTGACGTCCTCTAGAGGATATAAAGCCCTAGAAATTACGTTAAGATGGTGCAATTTTAACGGCTTTATAATATTTATATACTAAGTGCTTTAAGACTTCAATTTGTTACCCGATTTATTAAAATAAGAATCAACTTTTAGTTATACTTCAGAAAAGTATAGATCTTTCAATGACTTACTATCATATTAGTTTTGTTTTTCCTTTCACTTTTTCCCACAATTAGCTACGTGGGCTGAATTTTGCGTTAAGAAAGTCCATTCACCATTTTCGGGTCGATATATTGCACGTTGAGCGGTGAAACTCAACGCCGCGCTTCCTCCATCCACCTCCATTTACTAGAGCGGTGGAATTGATATAATGCATGCTCTCGAGCGTGAATAGAACCCAGAATTATCGCCCGTAATGTAACGTACTGCGCTACGACAGACTCAAACTTCAATTAATATTTTTGTTCTCGTACTGTCGGCGTTATGATAATGCTACGATTGTTATTTCCATTTATAAAATAGCTACACGTTGAACTAGGCTCGATCTTTCAAAAAAATACAATTTTTAAACAATTGTTTTATACTGTACAACAGCGTGTTTAATTTTTTTTTATGGAAAAGACACGGCAAATGAGCGTTCGGGTCACCTGATGGTAAGTGATTACCACCGCCCACGGCCCTGTGTAACACCAGAGAAGCTGCGGGTGCGTTGCGGGCCTTTAAGGTGGGTTGGATGCCGGAGCCCGGCATTACCTGATGCGAAACGCAGTGGCATAAAGCCACTAACTACTTCACGCCGGTTTTAAATGCCGGGGCTGGTAATGCTCCGGTCGAGTCTGCCCATGCGTGCTGCCATTGCTGGCGACGTGATTCTACCACACGTATAAAATAACGTGTTTAATTTATAATTTAAAAATAATCTATTAATATTGACTTAACTACGTTAAAAAAATATTATACGGATTATAACACATGGGTATATATGTGTCGTAAATCACTTAATTTCAGCTTCACGCTGTATCCTGCATGTAGCAGAGTAGGCAGAGGGAGCCTAATGTTAAGACACTCCGCCCCCCATTTTGCCACCTAGTTCTGAAAGCATTACATGTTGAATGAACTCAACGTCGCGCTTTGCCTCCACAGTAGTCCTAAGAAATGAAAATAGTAAATATTTCATTTTTATTCGCGCTTACACACACGCCTGCGCCATGACTGGCCTCACACTAAACTTCAAACTATTATTACGGACGCGCCGCAAATTGAAACACCGTAACAATATATTAGTCATGCGCAATTATACTAATAAATATCTAAAACCAGTCAATTAGCATTAGTATGTCGTACGTCGGTATCGCACAGGCACAAGTACGAGTGCAGTCCCGCGAGGAGGCATCTCGTGTGAATGATGCCGAGTGTTCCGAGCGCAGCGTTGTTAAAACTCAAGCCGCGTTGAGTCGCGTGCACTAATTGTGCTCTACGTAGAGTGGAGTGTAAAGCCCCCCCCCCTACTTCCACCCCACTCCCCCCAGACTACCTTACTGCTCCACATTCCTTGTTTCGGTCTCTCATTGTATGTGGAAAAAAATTTATAACTGTTGACATTGAGCTCGTACACGCTATACGTACGTATATAACGTACTGTAGATGTACCTACTTCTGTGTATGTAACGTCGTGTGTCTTTGTAGGTTTATTTCCTTATTTGCTTGTTTCTTTCTTGTTTCAGCGTTAGTGTGGAGCTCATTTAGACTTGCTCTATGCAAAGATTATGTTGGGTTTGAATTTATGGTCTGTAATCACGACTGGTTGTGGGTTCAATCCCCAATAGAGGAAGTTTAATATTTATTTAATTGTATATTTCCATTTCTTTGCTTCGATATAGAGGACTTGGGTGCGGCGTTGAGTGCAGTCACGCAGCACGCAATGCCTTCAGAATTCGGCGGAAAGTGGGAAACAGAGTTTCTTAACACTCGGTGCCCTCTGCTTACCCTGCTGCGCGCGGGATACAGCGTGAAGCTGTTTTTTTTAATTTAATTTGAATTATGTTTAGTGATTTTACAAGTTACGTTATTTTAGTGAGTTAGTTATATTTTATTTCCAAGAGTGCGTCCAATGTGATTACTTTTATCATGAAATATAAAGTGTTTCTACTAATATTAGTTAGATACTTCTAATACTAATATATTTTTATTGTAGATAATATGTACAAATAATATATATGTTTAGAATAAACCTAAACGTGGATACAATGAAAGGTTGCAATTCGCGTTCGAACGCCACAAACAAAAAGGTCGATAGCAAAACTAATAAACGCCGAACAAGTATTGGTAGTTTAATCGCAGCTGCACAAAACGCGAGCGACAAAACCAACCTCGAATCTGAGCCACAACAACCCTGCTGAAGTTTAATTCAATCGGTGCGCTTCGGCCGTGGGGGGAGCGGAGAGGGAGGTTGGCGGAGGGAAACATGTGCGGAGACTGCGATCCCCTGTTAATTGCTATTCGTGTGGCAACCCGCACGTTGCAAATTTTGCCTCTCGACCTGTGTATGTGGACATTTTCTATTAACCTAGCTTCTTGTCACATATAAAAAATCTGGTAATGCCCCACTCACGAAATTTGTATGTATATTAAAAACACGTAAAAATATTAATATTTCATTTTATAATAAATAAAATTTAATTTAGTTGTGAAGCCCAAGCTTGCGGGATGAGATCACAGATAGAGGCGAACACGAGTAGAGTCTACGAGGCGGTGTTAATTACAATCGCGCGGCCACACATCGCGAACTTTAGCGCCTGACGTACGTGGGTAGGCCTCTCGCCACAAGTTTATCTTTCATAGCGCCGCGGCAGTCCGACAATCTTGTTAATTAAACCCTTTGACGTAATGTTTGTTTCAGTTGTATTATGATGGTTGCTTTTGAAATTATATAGTTTTTGTCTTTACATGTATATATATACAAACGCTATTAGTTAACCTCGTCCATCAGTGAGGTTAGAGGTAAAAAGAGTGCACAAGTGTGCGATTGTTGTGGGTTCGATTCCTACTAAAGGGAATGACATATTTAATAATTAAATTTTATTGCTTTGGTGACGCACAGCGTTGAGTTTCAACACTTAACAGGCAATGCCTTCAGAATCCAGAGGAAAGTGGATAGCGCAGTGTATTAACAATAGGTTCACTTTGATAATCCTGCTACTTGCGAGAAACAGCGTGAAATAGAAAAAGTGCTAACACAATCTTCTACTACAAGCAGCATGTAAATGTCTCCTTTTATATAATAAACATTTGTACATTAATTCCATATAATCTAAATGTGTTCACGATTTCAATTTGAATTTTCTCGTCGTATTTCACGTGCTTGCGTCAGATACCTCAAACATTCCCATCCCTTGTTAGAAGACACCAAGCGAACGGAGAACGTACTCCAGTGCCTTTATCATGTAAATTTCTAAGATTTCCTCCTTAAACTCAATATATTTAAGTTAAACAGGAAATATATTTGGTCAAACTTCTTTGTAGTTTTAAATTAAAATTACATATTCTTGTCAGTTAACAAGTTCTTGTCAGTTTTTATATTGGTTTATTAATATATATTTCAATTTCGTCTAAATAATTTAAAGTAGGTAGGTACTAAACAAATTTTAAATTATTTTTAATGTCGTTAAACACTTTTAGCTTTATAAAATTGGAGTCACTTTGTGTAATAAGGGCTGTTATAGGATCGATGTGGACCGGCCCGTAAGTCCATCGACATAAATTCGTATTAGTGCCAGCTCTGGTCGACTTTACGACGTCTCCGGCGTACTTATTGCTCGCTCGCGAATCTAAATATTTGCAGAGAATGGTAAATTTTGCAAGAAAACAATGTACCGAACTTGGACGACAAATTATATTAAATAATATAAACGGCACGATTTTGTTACATTTTTAAAATATGGTTTTTTACTACGCTTTTTGACTAATTTAGTTGTAATATTATTGTATTTTGTAGTGAAATCGAGTGAACGTTAAGAAGTACTTTTACGACACAAAGAAGTGAGACTTATGTTAATTTTGTCCAAAAGATGAACACTTAAGCGAGGACGAGATCTTCAAAGGTGTCAAGGAGTTCGGGAATTGAGAATGGAGACTTGAAAACATTCTTACTACTAATATAAATTTAACAATCTCTTCTACAGGGATTTGTAAAATTTATAGGGCTTAATCAGTTTAGTTCAGTACTTTAAGAATGGCACTTTGAACGTACGAAAAGGACTTAATCTTTGTGACAGTGAATTTAATATATTTTATTAGATTTTCAATATAAATAGTACGAGACCAGTCGTGGGGCACAAGTCTGTGACTGTAAACTTGACGGGTTGTGGATACGATTCTCACTCGAGGAAATGAAATATTTCTTATTCTCAACTACATTGCTCTGCTATTGAGGCAAAATGCGACGTTGGGTTCCATCACTCGCATCTCATCTTACAAGGAAGCGACGAATTATATGTTAGTAATATAATATACTGAACTTGTTAATATACTGTATCTCATTTTCCGCAATAGCTAGTTGTAGTAAGAATGACAAGATGTCTGTCAGTACAAAATTAAGTGAGTTTGTTGAGAGTAAACAGGGATAATCCTTAGCTTGACTATGATTAACATATCGCGGGAGTCGGCGTTCGTACCCCAGAGGCATCTGCAATTTAAATCAGGGACTTGGTCGGGACGGACCGACTCCTTAGCTCGACTCGGAATTCGAGATTTACTACGATTGGATGGTTTTGGGTTCGATTTTCTGCATATTCGAGTAGATTGCATCCTTTGTGTTTGATTAAATTTCAATTTTAGGATTTAGTAACATAATATCCTTAATTCCCGAGTTCTGTATCTTATATAAAAGAGATATTTTTGTAATCCCTCTATATTAAGGGATTGTTTCCCCCGAGAGCTCTTTTGAACTCTCCTATTAATAAATCGATCAACCATTGTATCGATCTCTATTCGTCTACGTCACTTTAAAAATTGGGTGAGAATTTTCTACTACAATTTACACTGAACTGGAACGCTGTGAAAAATAACCATAGAAGTACACGTCTTCCTCTGGATTTTCTTTGCTTTTATTTATTACGGAATAAATAATTTAATTGCCCTTATGGAAACGTTATTTACTACTATTTTTCTTTATGCTCGCTTAATTATTTTCATTTTTTTTTCGAAATAATTTTTAGTAATTACGCCAACTTCGAAATAATTTTTAGTAAACTGTTCCGTTAAAGCAATGAACAGTTGCTTAACAATAAGATTAATTTATTTTACAAACTCCTGCCTCCGTAACTCATTACTCATAGGTTTCACCAAAGTTTCATTCATAGGAGCAAAGGATTTTAGTATTATAACAAGTCAGTTTATACTTAAACAATAGAAATAAAAAAAATACATGTGCCACGATATACATATATTCCTTATTATTATTTAACCTTACACTAGCTTTAAGAAGCCTTTGAGTATCATAAGCCACTTTGCCAACCACGTAGTTGCTGTAAGTTCCGGTGCTAAATTCAATTGAGGTTGCAAAATCTAAGCTGTGCAGCAAGTTGGGACCGATCGTATTTTCACTCGCAACAAATTTGAATTTCAACACATAAACCTAACAGACGAATGTGTGGTGTCAACAGCTCTTGCTATATATTTCTACGAACTGCAATTTCGGCAAAGTGTAAGAGAGACAGTAAAGGGGAATTTTGAAGAACCCGCGCTTATTATATAAGGTCTCACAGTATAACCAATTAGCGGTAGTTGTTTAGGTTGTCCTTTAAATTTTACGTAATCCCTACATAAGCCCTCGTTATTTACGTGTACAAAGCTTGCTTTAATCGGTTACATTGAGCAGCAATTCTACCCTGTTATACACATTACACAACTCTTTTTTTTTTAAATGTTAATTAATTTAATTTGCTATGTACAGAACTAAATGCGCATATTTTAAAAATACATATAGCATATATATATATATAATTGGACATGTACTTTCTCTAGCATTGTGTAGCTCTAGTATTGTGCACAACGTGTGACTGTAAACATTAAAGGACTTGGAGGTTCGATACCTTATTAAGGAAATTAAATATTTAATATTTTAATTTGGTCGCCCTGGTGTCGAGGTAAAATAGAGATGGTGAAATAGAGATCAGAATGTTTTAACACTAGATTTTCTCTGATAGCACTGCTGTATGAGGAATACAGCGAGACCCCAACTTTACTTTCTCCTTTTTTAATGACACTAGATCTTAATTTCGATAATTTATTATCGAAATATATCGTCGAATAATAATAACATTGATATTTTTAGCTATATTTATACATCAATCCGCTCATTCGATATTGAAACACCACCACCCAACCACCACCGATATTATACACGACATATCTGAATTATGATGCAAAGAGATGACAGCGATTATTGGCCATTGTTATTGAAGTGAGCAGGAGCGATTAATAATTAATTATCCATTGGACATAATTTGGGCGGATCACTGTGAGAGTGCTGTAATGGATTGCTCCGTCCGACTTCAATTGATATAGTATACGTAAATTATGCTCTGTTTAACGAGAGGTTCGTACTCAGATTGAGATATGATCCATCATACCTCAAGCTTGACTAGATGAGTTCTTTAGTTATATAATCTAATTTACTCTTTATATCTCTTCTATGTACAATCTGCTTATAAAAATCAGAAACACAAAAGCATCAATAGATAAATATAGATGGGAGAAATTGCGACCTTTAAAAGCCACGTAGTTTAAAAATATCACTTTAAATTATTCATGTGGTATATAATAATAATAATAATTGTTTTACTAGAAATTAATGCTCATTTTTAATTAAATATATTATTATTAACGTGGATACGTTGTAAAACTTACATAGTTCGTTAGGCCACCGGTTCTGGAGGTTAGTTGAGCTTAACTAATTAAACACTTAGCTAATTATAAATGTAAATTCAAATTTATAATGTCCAATCTACCAGATTCCCAAGTTCTCGAGATGCTTACGTACCGTTTCGCTCCGATAAAGATGCAAAAATATCTTATCTCTAAACTTTTTCTCCCATGCAACAGATTTCAGCTACCCCTTTTAATAGAAATTAAACTGGCTCTGTGCTTTTAAGATAACTACCTCCTTACCGTTTAATTAAAGTTGGCTCGTTCATTTTATTTCGTAAAAAAATGAACGGCAATGAATAAAAGCAAACATCTATTGATTAA
The DNA here is from genome assembly GCA_018231645.1 of Heliconius ricini. Classification (NCBI taxonomy): domain Eukaryota; kingdom Metazoa; phylum Arthropoda; class Insecta; order Lepidoptera; family Nymphalidae; genus Heliconius; species Heliconius ricini. The sequence continues at coordinate 1,596 of DVQM01001638.1, read as the reverse complement.
ATAATTTTAGTTGTAGTAGAAACTCTTTTCTTCATTTACATTATCCCAACAAAGAGGATTGGTAGTTTAGACAATATCACCGCTTATGAATATATCATTTTAAAATATAACTCATCTAACAAATTGTCTTTATTCTATAAATAAAAAAGGACAACATTTTTATGGTTATGTTTATCAACATTTTCTTTTGGATATGGATTATTCAGCTCATTTTATTTATATTTCAATTTTTTTCCTTATAAAATAGAAAAATATATTGTTACCAAGTTTCAGCCTTGTTTTCCAAGATATTTATTTAGGAACAGTTTCGCAGTCGGCGACGAAATATCCCTTTAATGGGCGTCGGGGTGTCGAGTCCTCTGCAATTTAGATTAGTCCTTTAATTAAATTAACATTATGATCCCTATCTCAGCGGAGCAGGTGGTCGCCGATATTGCCCCGTTAGAATTCTTTCCGCTCTTTTGCTTTCGTCTTTAAAATTGCAAATGTCAAAATATTTACGATCTAGCTTTTTAGATATTTGTATTTAAAATAAGATTGTTATTAATATATTCATTTCGGTTTTAGTTGAAGGATTGTATTGATTTTGTTAGCGCACTACACCTACTAATATATATTTAAAGATATAGCAGATGTTTCTGATTCGTATTAACGTCTTACATACAAAATAAATATCTATACAGGTATCTCTATTAATTTTTTTGACATCTGACAAAAATAAAATTAGATACTCATTCAATACATAGATAAAATGTTCACTAGCTGTAGCTACGTTTTTCTACGTTAAACACAGTGATTTAAATCGTCACAAACATTGCTAGTTTTCGCGATTTAACCCTCGTTTCTTTTCCAGTCTGTTTGCGTTTATTTTATCTATTTCTGAAGCAGCGGTGCTGCGGTGCCGGTCGACCGAAAAATTAGAAATATCTCTATCCCATCGCCCGCCTGAGATCGGACGGCTACGTGATTACTAAAATTGCAACATCTATTGTCTTGGATTTTGTATATTTGTTTTATGTTTTACGTTGGATTTTATTTTATACTTATGCCTTTTGATATAATATTATATCTTTTTGTAAATAAAGCTTTAATTATCTATGTTTATATAAAGGTTGAACTTGTGTTGGATAGAAATACGATTGTTATTAATATTTAAGAGTCTTCCGTGCCCCATTTGCGCTGAATTCTGAAGACATTTCACCGCGATTTTTACTTTGTTACTAGAGCAAGGAATGAAACGTGCCTCTGCTACTGGCCCCACACACTGACCACAATATTAATTATGGAAAACATAAAAAAAGGAAACATTATGAATTTTTACAACTGACACCGTAATTCTAAGAGACACGGACGCTTACTTTCCCTCGGAGGTATGCAGTTACAGCCAATTATTTTTACTTTATGAGGGATAAAAGTAAAGTTTTACCCCATCAGTGCTAGGTACCCGCAATAAGTTACAGGTAATGGAGGATAAGGGTAAAAAGATTGTAATATTTTACAATAACATAATACCGGATAAACGTTGGTGAAGAGATCGTTATAATTTTTGGAAAAAAAATATCTACTTTAACTTTTGATTCAACTTATATATATATA
>DVQM01001637.1:0-11577 GCA_018231645.1 Heliconius ricini | reverse complement strand
AGAAGTGAGATCTAAATAAGTACCAAGTTCCATACACATACCTCAGTTAAAAATAATTACAGGAATGCATACTCGATTTTCCGCAGTTTGGAAAGTAGATTCTGAATAAATATCATTAAATACCTTAAATTCTAATACTTACAGGAACGCAACCCTGTTATTCCAGCAGTTTCCTGATAACATTTTTTTATTATTTTTCATTAAAAATAATCATTATGTTACTTGGCAAATTTTCACACACCTTGCTTTAAACCTACTGTATGATCAACAGAATGGTCTGGTGCCCTCCCTAGGATTTTTACTGTCAAAAAATTAAGATTGACGAAAAACCTCCGATACTTTCCTTTAATTTCACTACGGCAATGACTGTCGAAATATAATTGTATTTTCAATATTAATTAATTTATTTATTTTTAGAAATGTTATAAATAACGCTTTAATTAATTAACCACAACTGCTTTTTGCGTAATCTCGTCAAAATCTTTTCAAAATCTCGAACCTTAATAACCGCGGGCTGCATGAGCTGAACGATACGCTAGCTTATGATAATATTACTTTTCTTCCAAGGAGTTAAATAAAATGTACAAAATTAAGGACATCAGAACTTTCTTTGCAATCTCCTATTAGCGCAAAAAGTGGCTTTTTTAAGTTCAAGATTCGGTCTGAATGCTAAATCAAAGTAAATTTGAACATGGGTAGGTATATCTAGAGATATTTTCTGGACCCTGGCCCCCAATGGCCTTTAAGAAGTGATGATAGTTTTATCAAAATTGAGATAATGCTTAATATATAGGAAATGTTTTTAGCAGTCGCTATAACGGACCATTCTAGCAGAACTGGTATTTTTAAATTTTTTTCATTTGACTTGCGAAAAATTTCGGTACGCCGGTATTTTCGAGATCTCATCTTCATCGATTTTCAAAGCTGCATCATAGTTTTGTACTAATTCCTTGCTTTTTTCGACTATGAAAGGGAACCCATGCATTGTGCCAATGGCAAACTTTAAAACCGATTGCTTACGTGAACTATCTGTTACATTTTATTCATCAATCATTTAGAATTTAGAATTTCATCGGGCGTTAAGACAATATAATTTTCTTTTTATGGAAAAGACTAGCAAACGTACAACATACGTCGTAAAATCGTACGAGTCACCTGATGATGATACCAGGTAATCCCCGCCACCCACAACCCCGTGTAACAGAAGAGAACAATGTCGTATCGAACTTTCGAACTGTGTGGTACGTAGAAGGAAGTTCCTAAGGCTTTAGAGACGATCACAATACTCACAGTCACTCGAAATATTATATACTGATACTGATCACGGCTTTCTTCTTAAGAGTATTTTCAAAAAATTTGTGTCACGACAAATAGAGTTTTCTTATAAGTTACATATAGGATAGTGGTTGAATTGAATCAAGTTCTTTTTATCACATGGACATTCCCGAGTGATGCCTTAGTTTATTTTGAAACCACTTGACGTTACTCCAAGAAAGATCTGCGTGGCCGGAACATCTGAGCTATCGTCCATCCATAGCAACGTATAGTAGGATCCTCTAATATGTCTTTGTCTGTCAAAGAAACAGCGTAGAAGACAGCATGCAGTCTTGGGGACGCCAGCGTTCATAGACAATATATTCAGAGTAGAAACTATCGAAAGCTGATTGATGCTACTGAACTTTGCTTTCAATAGTCGCAGGCCATGGGAACCATCGCCTTTCCTCGGAATCGGATGGATAAGATTGCTCTTCCACAAGTCTAGGGAATACACCGACTGGCTAAGAGTGTCGAAAAAAAATTGTTGGCACCGTTGTCAGTTCAAAACCACATGTACTAAAGGACAGATTCCATCTGGCCCACCCGACTTGTGGATGTCCAAAGCATACAGAGCACGCCAAATAGCTTTTTATCGGAACTTTCGGGCAGCGTTGGTGTTCCAAACTGACAAGTTCCAGATATAAAGTTCTCAATTATCTCACAGATTTTAGCGATATGCTTGGACCTTGCTTTGGCATATTGCTAGATAAGTGCCTCGGTCCAGATTTGATTGAAAATTGTTTTTAACTCTAAGTTAAATGATCTTTGTCAGCTCTATGTAAAAACCCTTGTCCCGTTTCCTATCTTCATCTCTCAGTTTGACGCTGTATTCCACATGTAACAGGGTACACAGATGGAGCCTAGCCTATTAAGACACTCCACTCTGCACGTTTCGCCAACCTTTGGAGGCATTGCCAATTGTTGATTGGCAGAACTCAACGCCGAATTATACTTCTTTTAACTAACTCTTGGAAGTTCTAAAGGAATAAAAAATATCGTTTTTTTGTTTTGATTGACATTTTCTCATTTGTTTGGAATAAATAAGTCTCATGTATTTCTTTACTTATAGAACGTACAGTATTTTTTTTCTCAACAGATTTTATTGTACTTTATATCTTAACCGAGAATTTCTTTTTTCAGGAAAATGAAAGTGTAAAAATAAATCTAACTCACTTAAGGTAATTGCATGTCTAGCTAACTATTAAAATTTTAAAAATACCGAAAAACCGGGATATGCGAATTTACCCAGAGTAATTATCAAAAATACTAGTTTTGCTAGAATGATCCGGTATAGTGACACCTAAAAATATTTTTTACATTATGCAATAACTCAACCTTAATAAAATGACCATCTTTTCTAAGACCGCCGGGTCAAGCTCTTCCTGTAAAATATCTCTAGATGCGCCTATGCAAAAGATGCGTTAAGTTGCCAACAGTAGTAAAATTAGTTTTAATTAATTTAGTATCACAACACCTACTATTTTCACAATATCAGATTTTTCGTCGTGTGATCCCGGCCTAGGATCATCCTGGTACTGGTGGTGTCGTAAAAGGCGACTAAAGTACGTGTGGTAGAGTCACGTCGTCAGCAATTGCAACACGCATGGGCAGACTCGACCGGATCATTACCACCCCGAACCGTACCGTGAAGTAGTGGCTTTATGCCATTGCGTTTCGCATCAGGTAATGCCGGGCTCCGGCGCCCAATCCACATTAAAGGCAGACGCACCTGTATATCCTTTGGTGTTGCACGGGGCCGTAGGCGGCGGTAATCACTTACCATCAGGTGACCCGAACGCTCGTTTACCGTGTCTTTTCCATAAAAAAATTATAACAATTTAAATAGTGAACATGAAATAGTAAAGGATAGAGTTAGAAATGAATACGCGCCTGGAGTGGGATTCAAGCCTGCAATCTTAACGTTGCCCACGATTGACTAGAAACTATCGCCTACACAGGTAACAAGCGTTCGTCAGCTTATTGTAATAACCATGTTCTATATTAACAATTGCTATAAAGGTATGTATAACGTGATCGTTCTTCTTTCTTTAATTAGCAATTTTTATTTTTATTTTTGTTTATTTAGTATTTAAGCCCAGTAGTCGATCCCTACTCCAGGAGATGAAATATTTACTTAAATTTATATTTCCATTTCTTCGCTCTGGTGTCGAGGTTAAGCACGGCGTTGTGTTCTGCCACTACACGCAACACCTCCAAATTTCGGCAGAAAGCAGGGAACGGAGTGTCTTAACACTAGGTTCCCTCTGCCTACCCTGCTGATTGCGGGATATTTAAGCATTTGATTATTTTGTATTTTTATACTTTTATGGTATTTTTGGTTTGGTTTGGCTTGGTATTTTTATTTTTACGGTGGCTTTCGTTCAAGCGAAAAACGGGACTTCTGCTCACATTATGCATAACATGACCATTCTTTTTTCGACTCAAAACGAGACATTCCATTTTTTTCATTAATGAGCAATTTTAATTATTAAGTAGTGTAAATATTATTTTAATATATTTAATATTATTTTATTAACTATTATATTAAAATTGGATTAGAACTTTTCAGGTTTACTTTCGTTTTTTGTATACTGATGATGATCTATTCGGCTATACGAGTGCGGTTAGCAGCGGAAATAAATATGTATAATGGTTTTGCTTCTTCTCTAGGCATCATAATTAGGAAAAAAATTTAGGATTTAGCTAGATTTTGACATTGGTAAAACGTGAATCGACTGACCAAGTTTAAATGCTATTCTTTAAAAACGGTACGTACTTTCCAGCGCCATGTTTGGGAACACCGTGACACACAAACGAAAAACAGGACGATCTCGTTCAAAACACAATTGCTCACGTTATGTATGCACCTACTTTTTATTTATATATATGTACATATACTTGTATGACGATGAATATAAATAAAAGACCGTTTTATATTTTTAATATTTTATACAAATTAACAGATCTCAGTGCTCAAAAGTAAAAATAATTAATAGTTACATTAAAATTATTAAAATAAATAGTCAAGTGCATGATTTAAAAGAAATAAATTGTTCAAATAGGCGTGAATAATAAATAAAATTAATTAAATCACAGACGAAGCACGAAATTTGAGAGCTCTTATCAATTTTCAAACTGAGCGCAAATTAAAAGAAACAAGTCTAGTGTGTTGTTGTGCAATATACATTTTTGGTATGTGGACGGCTTGAGACTCATTATTCCCGTATAATTTGCGCTAGTTTTTAACATTTTAAACATAGTAAGCTTGTAGATTTACATAAGTTTTTCCAAAGTATAACAAGCAACAGAAAAAACATAATCTATAATAGCCTCGTGTTTCAGATCGTAATATATTCGTGCTTTTTGCAACTAATGTCATGATTAGAAAATTATTTGTACCATTTTTCTTAAGACAGCTCCACATTTGTTCGACTTGAGTAGGTGAATTGTTATTAAGATGATAAGATTTTATACAAACTAACAACTTATAAAAAAAAGCGTTACTAACAACAATTGATTTATATTCTAACTTCTATATAACAATAAATAATGTCGAGCCAAATGTATTTGCCTTTATAATTCATACATGCAGTTTGTTCATAGGCACAATGGTAAGACACCTAAATACTAACTTATTCTGATTCACACCTACATCATCACAAAAATTTGGGCGTTTAGATTGGCGATTATGCTTGTATACCAAATTTAAAAAAAAACAAACAAAATTGTCATGACCAATTTTTTATAAGACCAATGTTACTAAATACTACTTTCCATTAAAATTAATAAAGCTAAGACCAGCACATTTAACAACTAATCATATCCATACATTCACATTCTAATTTAACTTCATTGAACATTTTAAATATATTTTAAAATATTAACAGCGCATATAAGAATATATAAGTTTTAATTTTTTTTTTTTACATTTAATGAAGGCAGAATGAGGCACTTAAGTTAACAACCGTAATAAGCAATTAGTTTATCTCTATAGTGAATTGTAGATATATAGTATATAATATAATCCAGTTATTTAATAATATAGACATTATAAGTAATTGTAGCATTGTTTGTGCTATCTGTTGCATAAATTTCTCTTTGTTCCGGACTCACATATATGGATGTAGATGTTATCAGAGGAAGGGATTCTTGGAATTCACAAAGGCTCCATTGTTTACAGGCTAGAAAACAATGTGTTTTATTTAAATATACATAATAGATATGTTATCTTTAAAAATTTCATTCATGAATCACCCGGACATACACAAATATAATATTGAAAATAAATATGAGTGATAAGAGTTCTATGAACTTGTGATAAAAATATGGGTTATTTTGCTATTTTAAATCATAATATTTGTAAGGAAGTCATTACTTTTAACTATTTTATTTCAATTGCAGATAATAATGTTAAATTTATATTAAATACATTTTAAATTATTTTTACCTTAAATGGATTAACAGGAACAGGTGTTGCAGCTGTGCTCCAGCCTCCATTAAAGAAAGGGTTCTTATTTGTAACCAAATCATTGGTTGATTGACTTTGAAAGGGATTCTTGTTAACACCATTATTATCCTCTGTAAAATTTACAATTAATCAAATACATAATATATGTATAAAAAAAATTAAATTGTTTTTTTTTTATATAATTTACACAATTTGAAAAATAATGATGTAGTAAACAAAAAAAAGGTTTGTTGTAGCCAAATATTTGTAATGATATTTTTAAAATATGGACTTACCCATATATTTCATATTTTGTTGTCTTAAGGCTTGATCCAAATCAGCTAATGCAGCATAGCGATCATCTGAAATACAATTTAAAATTTAAAATAAAATTAAAATCATACACTTGTGATATTGATCACATTATAAACAATTAACTACACATATAGACCATTGGTTTTTAAAATTTAATATATTAAAAATATCTCACTTGATGTTGTAGTAGAGGAATTGAATGCATTAAAAGTTGGAGTATTAGTTGATATAGGTTGAACTGTTACATTATTGTTCTTACTGTTGACAGTATTATTATACTGGGCACTATTGAAAATATTTGCTGTAGTAAAATCAACAGGAAAACTGAAAATGTTATAACAATATTAATTTAAACAAAACAATAATACTTAAAAAGTTCAGCTTAATTTATAAATAATATCTATTATAAGTTAACTTACTCAGGTACTGGGACTGGGTTCGAAACAGCTGAAATAGTTGGTATTTTATTTAATTGTGGTGAAATAAAATTATTTGCGGGCCTTGGCAATTTATGGTTAGTTTCATTGCTTACTATTTTAGCTATGTTGATCACATTATTATTGTTATTATTATTATTGTTGTTGACTGATTTAGATATGTGAGGTGTAATTGATATTAATGAAGTAGTACCCACATTACTACTTCCGGATTTTGTATCTTTAGCTTTACTTTTCGCGAATGTACTACCATTTGTAATAGTCACATTATTAGAAGATGACTCCAAGTAGTATCGTTTCTTTTCATACTTATCAGACATGAAGTCTTTGATGCTTTGTTCATCAGTAAAGTTTACACTTTCACCCTCGTAAAGACCTAACCACACGCGTCTGCAATACTCGTTTCCTCTTACTTTAATGAATTCTATTTCTTCTGGCGTAAATGTAGCCATCGAGATAGATTTTACACGATGAGGAGGTGTAAGGCCACGCCTGAAATGTGAGAACTAAGTCATATCTGTTTGTTGTTATGTTTTCCTACAAAATAACGTTAAAGTACTTACAACATTCCCGAACATTTTGAACACACAAAAGAGCCTATCGTAGTATTAACATAAGTAGGACCTCTTTGATTACAATCTAAGCAATATTTATTGCCATTCAAAGATATAAGTTCGCGTAAAATTTCTAAATTTTTGTCATCTTGTTTGCGACGGCTTGCAGCCATTTTCGATGTAAGTTATGATACAATCTCTTTGTAATTTGTCTGAACTTTTCCTACTCTATGGTTAGGTGTAACTGTCAGTATTTACAACTGTCAGTTGAATTTGACCATAGGCTATATTAATGGTATTTCTCTTCTCCACTCTCACTTTAGAAGATTGGAGCATTTACTATTATTTATTAAAGACGAAATAATTATTAATAAGTATTATTTTAAATTATTTAGTATGGAATAGATGAATCGGATTCGGAAAAAAACCTACGTGAAACTCGACTTAAGGCGAAGGAGTCGAGTCGTAGTGAGTCGAGTGCGGCACCATCCAGAAGAAATACGCTCGCCCTCTGATAAACCCCAATACGGTCGATGGCCGCAAGCCTATGTTGAAGTTCCGCTGTAAATTCCCTTGCCATAAAAAAAATCTTCTCATGCAGCCACATTTTGCTAGCAATTTCTGAGGGACAGAGTAGCCACCCGCTTCGTTAAGCAACCGACACTGCTGTAATAGTTGGTGCCCTAGTAACTTAAGTGTCCGACACCAGACAAGAATTAATCTAAAGTTCAAAGAAAAAACATCAAACAGCCGTTTGAGGTGAATCAGTTACCGTGGTTTCGTACTTTAATGCAAATTTTGACAAAAAAGGCATAATAGGATTTTTTTTGGCTACTGAGAATTATTGGTAGAACTTTTGTTCAACTCAACTCTAATAATACATTACGATGTGAAGTAACTGCATTTAGCTAAATCGGAAAATAGGATATGACATGTCTGACTACTATGTTAATGTTGCCACAGCAAACGTTACCCGAATATCTTATAAGGTATGAGAGGTTAACAAATGGCTGAATCATATTTAAAATACTCGTTTCATCGTCACCTGGCTTTAATTTTAAAGAAAATATTTATAATTTAAAAATTGTAAAATTAAATATATATACATATGAAGAATATGCACCAAATGTCTGTAGTCTTATAGGTTTCAATAAAAAAAATATATTATTTACATTTAATAATAAGATTTCAATGATTATTAAAATAAATATAGCATGTTAAGACCTTATAGAAATAAAAGAATTTGTTATATATTGTAAAATTTAATAATAAATTGGTAAAAATGGTATTTATTAAAATAAATAAAAACATTTTTTAAATACATATATACATAGCTTCACGTTTGATCCCTAGCTGGGTAGTCATAGAATGGAGCGCTAAACACTACAGTCTCTACATACCTTTAGATTTATAGTGACCTAGTCAAAAAAACCATGATTTTGAGTTTTTGTCAGAAATTGACCTAAAACGACGTACACAGCATGGTAGGTAGGCATAGAGAACTTAGAATTAAGATACTTGGTTCCCCGCTTTCCGCTGACCTTTGGAAGCGGAAAGTGGGGAACAAGGTCAATTTTTTTTTGATTAGGTCACTAAAATTTAAAGGTGCGATAACTCTTTCACCTCGTCCACTATCTTCAACCTCTTCATACATGTACTCCGGAGGATCCTCATGCTTTTTACGTGACCTTCCTCCAGTCTCTTTGATACAGTTTTCGAAGGTCAACCGAGGTTTCCCCCTACCTCTCTTACCACTCGTTTTTCCGTCATAAATCTATTTTGGCATTCTTTCATCACTCATAAATTATTTTTTAAATTATTTAAATATATTTAAAAGATTTAGATACATCATTTCCCTTTTCTTTTTTGTTGGCTATCCTGGATCCAAATTGTAGAGCCCTTTTAGGTAATATGGCAACATCTTTAAGTCCAAGGTAATAAGCAACTAGTCTTAACATTAGTTTATCTCCAATTCCACATTCTAAATTACTACTTGGAAAACATCTAAAAAAAAATTTTTTTTTTTATTTTATTGTAAATTTTCCCTATTGACAGAAAAACATTCGAAGATTCGCGACCCGCTACATAATATTTTTTTTTCAGTTTCACATTGTATCTAGCATATAGCAGGACAGGGGGAGCCTAGTATTAAGACACTCCGTTTGCTAATTTTTACCGATTTTTTCGAGGTTGAGTGCTGGTACTCAACGCCGCGTATTTTGCCTTGGTACCCGAGCGAAGAAATGAAATATAATGATATTTTTTTTTTTTTTTTAATTAAATGTTAAAAATTATAAAAAATATGAAATTCATACTTAAGCCACGGCTTCAAATTTAACACATAATGAGTGAAGTCTTCATCAAGATATGGCATCCTTGGCTGCCTTCCATGATCACAAATGACCCTATTGTCTCTGGCAAGATTCCTAAATGATATTCTCTTCCAATCTAGTAATAACTCCTTGAACAGACCTCCCCAGCCATTACGTTTATAAGCATTTCTATGCCTCACGTACCCGCCAAATAGTTCATCCGCTCCAGATCCTAATAATAACACCTGAATGGGAATAGTGTATTTTTGTTAAACATTTTATCTTTTTTATATCTCTCAAAATTTGTAAATCGGTGAAAAAAATTGTGTTTGTAAATAATTCCATTAAATATTTTTGGTCTATTTAAATATATTATTAGAGGTCATGCTGGCGTTTCCACAGTTGTGGGTTTGATCCTGCATGTGGTGATAGATGGATTTTCATTTTCTTGCTCTGGAAACATATATATATAACTTGAGAGTATGTTTTTTTTAGTTTTAATCCCTTACTCTGCATTTAACTAAATTGTCGTCAGTTTGACCTCGTGCGGCAAACCATAAAGCTGATCCAAGACTCTCATCTAAAATAGTGCACCTCGGATACACTAAGTCTGCAATCACAGATGATTGATATTCTTCTAGCTTTACTCTTGGTATGTTTATTTCCTGAAAGACCCATTTCCTTAAACCAAAAATATAACCTTTAAATCTTAAATAATATATTATAAAATACACACAACCACACGAGCAAAAACAATAAAAAGGAACTTTGGATTTATTAATTTTTTTAAACAGAAAATGAAAGTTCTACAATAAAAATTGATGACGAATATAATTAATTATTAACTGAGGATCTTATTCTAATAATTTAAATCTTGTCATGATGTTAGTTACCTTGAAACACAGTTTCTTTTCAGTTCATCAAAAGAACTCCTACCAGTTATTCTATCTGGGACATCAAAAGGACTGTTGTTTGTTGTTTCGAAGGCAACATTTATAAGATCTATAGGTTGATCTGCAGGTACATATTTATCAGCAATATATGCTAAAATAGTACAATCTAAACCACCTGAGAATAAGATTCCTGTGGTACAATGGTTGCACTCATTGTAAGATGTTAGACACAATTTGCATTTACTTGGTTGTGTTTGAACTCTCATTTGTACACTTTTTTCCAATAACTTTACTATGTTTTCCACAGTATTTAATATTTTTGGATTTTCTAATAAAGTTTTAAATATTATTGTCTTATTGTTATATTTTTGAGATACATTTTCTATTAGTTCTACAACATCATCCTAAAAAAAATAGTATAGATATTAAGATTTATAAGATTTATAAGATTTATTCCCTCAGCATAGCATATAGCAGCTGTGTGGAGGATACAACGTAAAACAGATTTTTTTTATTTTAAGTAGGGATTTGTAATTTTTTATATGAAATACTCATACATACTTTACCATCACAATTAAATTTGTCATTAGAACCAATATCAAATTCATCATCTGGCAGGTTTTGCTTCTCTTGCATAGTTTTTACCCACTCATCAACAGACACCGTTACTATTATATCCTGAGGATCCTTCCATGAATGCAGCTGCAGGTTATTTTCACTTATGTTAAGCTCATAAATATATTCTGCTGGTATTTCAATACTTGGATATTTCCTACCTTAAACAACATAATGTACATTTTTAACCGACTTCAAAAAAGGAGGAAATTCTCAATTAGTTAGAATCTTTTTTTTTTTCAACCTTATCTGGCATATAACATGGCCGAGAGAAAAATACACATAGGTTTTCGCCTTCTACAAGAATTTAAAACATTCAAATTTAAAATATTCTTTATTCCAATAGATTGTAAACACTTTTCAAGTCATCAGCACAGAAGGCAGTTCTGCTGAGAACAGTCGGCAAGAAACTCAACAGTTGCTCTTTTCAATGACAATATAATTTAATCATAACATTTTTAATTTAATTATTAAACTAGTAGCTACCCTGAATGACATTCAATATATATTAGTTCGATACATTTTTATTCTGTATTGCTTGTTGAGTGGTGGTACTCAATATTGAGCTTATTTTGCCGGACACTGAGCAAAGAAGTCAAAATAGTTAAATTAAAAAAAAAATAGCTTCACGATATATCCCGCACACAGCAGGGTAGGCAGAGGGAACCTAGTGTTAAGACACTCCGT
>DVQM01001636.1:0-11578 GCA_018231645.1 Heliconius ricini | reverse complement strand
ACAACCAGTCGGTTTTACAGTCACACTTTGTGCCACTGTGCCACGACTGGCCTCAGATTTCCCGATGTTTATATTTATATAATAATTTTATTTACAGAGACTATGAAAATGGTGATCTGGACTCAGAAGGCAAAGAAAGTGATCTAGAAGACCTTAATACTGAGGTTTTGGAACTGGAAGCTCGGCTTTCAGATTTAAGGGTGGCTAGAACTGAGGTGGCTAATGTAGAGAAAAATATGATGTTGAGACAACAGGAAGAGAAGGATGTTTTAAGGTATAATTTATTGAATTGTTAGCAAACTTGTGTAAAAGAGGGTAAATGTAGGTGAAAAATACTAATGGAATGGTGTCAATTGAGGCAGTTACTTGTAGGCAATAATTGGAAGGAAACTCGTGAAATATTGTTGCTGAGTGATACAGATTACTTACATTTTTTTAAAAAGTGATCTGTGTTATTCCACACTTAATTTTCCACACTTAAAGAAAAATATGTATTTAGTAAATGTATAAAAATTTTAACGTAGCCGGACTCGAACCTGCGCCTCTTGGAATCCGACCAGGCCTTCTGACCTTTAAGCCATACATTTACATTTACAACTTATTTATGTTGTTAGAATCTCACTCAGAAGATTTTTACAAATTTTCGCTACCCAAAGTTTACACTTTTTTAAAGTGTTATTCCACACATAAGAAAGAAAAATACTCATTTAGAAAACGTTCTCATCAAGCCACGTCGAAATTTCGAGTCCCGCTACGTTAAAATTATAATACGTTTTCTAAGGATGTTATAATATAATATATATTTTCTTCCCATAGTAAACTCCGTGAAGCAGAGGAAAAGGATAAGAAAGATCAAGAAAATTCCATAAAAGTTGTTCTAAAGTTGGAAGAATTAAAAGAATTGGCCATCAAGTATGAGAGGGAAAAGGCAGATAAATTGGAAGAACTGGATGAGATCAAAAATGATTTTGTTAATAATGTGAGTTGTTATTACTTATAATGTGATTGTGTGTGTGTTTTTTAATGTTATTTTTTTAGTTCCACGCTGTATCCTGCATATGGCAGGGCAAGCAGAGGGAACTTGATAATTTAGTGTTAGTTACATTAAAATTTACCTTAAAACACTATTCCATTTAAGACACTACTGATCTCTACTTTCCGCCGAACTATCAAGACATCTCGTTACCAGGGCGAGGAAATTAAAACATTAAATATTTCATTCCTCCGAGATGGGAGATCTCTGTATGTGTGTGCGTGTATGTGATGTGCCCATGCGACACAACCATAACCACCCCAGAAGTACTTTGCACCGGGAAAAAAACAATATTAACACGAGCATATCTGTTGAAAGCTAAAGTCCAGACCCCACAGAAAATATTTTTAGATTTAACGGCCACAATTGCCTGGCCTTTTTTCAATACTTGCAGTTAATAATAATTTTATATCCACAGCTAAAGCAAATGCAAGATATTCTATTGATGAAGGCCCAAGAATCAAAAAAAAGGATAGAAGATGCATTGAAAAATCGAGGCTAAACTTGTTTTTCACTTTATTAATAAAAAAAGTAATGAGAGTAATATTTTATTTTCGTTTTTATCAAACATTATTTAATCTATACATACAATACAATTGTAACTAATCCCTGTCTGTACAAGAAATATCTATGTTCTATTATTGCGGGCATTTTGTAGTGTAATAGAACATGAAATATTTTTTATTTGTTGTCGGAGTGTCTGCTTGTCTATGGATCTGTGAACGCAAATTTTGGGAAAGGCTCAACCGACTTAAACACAATTTTCCCTAACTTTAAGATTTAATAGTAATATGTGTTATTTAAATTGGTTGATTAATTAAAAAGTTGAGGTATATTTGTAAACGCGACAGAAAAATTGAAGATTTACAACCTAGACGCATGGCGTGAAATTCCAGGACCTCGAAAGAAACTTGGAAGTTTATTTAACACTGCCCTTTCTTTGGCTTACCTGTAAATAGATACAGTTAGCCACAATTTCAGTTCAAAGTTCTAAGAATCCAATTAAGTACGTGAGGAATTAAAATATTCATGAAATAGGCTTGAATGGATATTTATCAATGTGCGCGGATATGCGCATACATGTGTTTTATTTTGGTTCCACTATACATCAAATAATTTCAAAGCTCAAGATCTAAACTAATTGCATTAATGGTTTCAATACAATCTGCTAACAATTAATATATTAAAAACGTGTTAAGTTCTCTATCTCGCTCTTGAATCTTTAAACCAAAAAATAAAA
Source organism: Heliconius ricini (assembly GCA_018231645.1). Classification (NCBI taxonomy): domain Eukaryota; kingdom Metazoa; phylum Arthropoda; class Insecta; order Lepidoptera; family Nymphalidae; genus Heliconius; species Heliconius ricini. Next base: position 9,305 of record DVQM01001636.1, on the reverse strand, counting down.
TGAAAACTTAGTCTTACAACAAAACTTTGTGAAGAATTTATAGGTCTTCGCGTTGATAGTAACTTAACTTGGAATATCTAAATCAGTCCAAAGTCCACATTTTACCTAAAACTAAAACAGGTGGGGAAAAAACGTTTACCTTTGAGGGGCGCGGCTACAATAATTTGCAGTCTACTTTTAAAAAGTGTAAACTCATTTAATGCATTTAAAACATAACTATATGAATACATTAGAGACTCTAAAAATAAAAAAAAAAACAGACGCATTAGATAAGTAAGCAAAAAATAGTGTATTAATTGCTTATTGTACGATCGACAATTATAAATTTTGTTAACCAAAGTTTCCATGTTATACTTTAATGGAATGGCTTATGTCTAATATGTCTTCAATGCAATTTAATATCTTTAACCATAAGTATTAAAAAATATTTATTAATTATCTACTACAAACATTTAAAAAGTTAATATTTATTAATTTTTTTAATAATAATATAAGTTTAAAATTTTTTTATAATACAATTCAGGGTGGCAGATGGAACGTGGGAACGTAATGTTATGATGCTCCGTTCCCTCTAAAGAGTTCCCGTTAAGATTTCCAACGCCATTTTCCGGCGAGTTGTCGAGGCATTTCGTGAATCGTATTCGTATCGGGACGAATAGAAATTTTCTTAACTAGCGGCCCCGCATGCACCTATATATTCAATAATTTTGAGAAAGTGCAAGTACTACACGGCTGCTTGCAATGGCGCCCCTCGGACTCCAGCCTGTGCTTGCGGTCTTGAACGGAGCGTTAAATTATTTTAAATTTACGTTTTATCAAAAACGTATACGTTCAAATTACATGTTATAAAACCCAAAGTATATCTTATATTAAATAACGTTAAAGTATATCTTATATTATCTTATAATATAACTTTCGCTCGTAAGTTGCCTTGCAATTTTCAATTATTTTTGTCACAAAATGCTTTATTGTGATTTACTTATTTATAAGATATAGACAAAGGATATTGTGGACTTTTTTAGAAATAATAAAATCGAAAATTTCTTCCCTACAACGTACTGACTTATATTTTACTATTTTTGCAGCGCACGCGCATAAAACAATTCAATGGCGTCTATTGTTATTTCGTTATCTAAGAATAACTAAGCCTTACACCATAATGTTATATAGCCCTCATCACTTCAAAAGAATGTAGCTTTCATACAAAACAAACATAAAGTAAATCCGACTAGTAGTTCCTGAGATCTTATCGTTTAAACAAACTTTCAAACCAACTCTTCCGCTTTTTTACATTAGTAAAGATTATTCCTTCAAGAAACGAACCCTACTATTATAGCAAATTCTTTGATAAAATCTCTCGATGAATCATTTTCTAATTAAAAAATATTACGAAAATTACACCAAATTGCAAGTTGATAAAATGTGAGTCGTATCCACGAACCACGTAAGTTAATTTTGCTTAACTTAAAGAATCTTAAAATAAATAATTTAATTAATGTAAAAGCTCTCTGGTAAAATTATTCACTATTTTAGGAAATTAGGACTAACTTCACATACTAACTTTAAAGGCGAGCATTCAGTCTTCACTTATGAAACTTGTGAAATATTTTTCTATAGCCAGTAATAATAGTATTAACCACCACCTAAGTGCGTTGTGCAAGTGTTTAAAAATATCAAAATATTTGTATGTTGCACTGGAGAGAAATACGAACAGAGGGAGGAGAGAAATATAAAAGGTAATTCACGTATGAGGATAACAATTTTTTACTATTTCGTGATTCCAAGTATATTTTTAACATACTAACTAACAACTTTCATTGTGCATGAAGCTTTATGAAACTTTCAAAGCTTACTCTACTCTAATACGAGTTGTTTTAAAATTACTTCTGGAAATGAACCAGTAATTTTCTTTCGCTACGATCCCTTAAAGTTTTTTAATAAAATTCTAAAATTTACGACTAATAGTTTAACTTTATTATATTGCACTAAAGATCGATCACTTCGCTTTATAAAACAAAAACACAAGCGTAGAATTAATAATCTGTTTTTTTTTTTCATAAAATCACAAGTTCATAAATATCTGCTAAAAAGGCTGAATATACATACCTAACGGTGAAACGGATAGTACATGTAGTCCCTTACCCATAGACCACTGTTGATCCCTCGATTGATTTACACCCTGTATATTCATAGTCGATTCCTACTACTTAGGGGGTGGAACCAGCAATCGGCAGTGCTTTGACTGTCGATTGATAGTTTAGACATAGTGATAGACTCAGCAACGGAAGACTTCTATACAAATGTATATGTATATTGATAGATTTTTTACTAGTTGCTAAAATGTTCGTATAAGCTGGTCACAGGTTAAATGTAACTGCTCAATTTGCTTACAATGAAATTTTAAAAAGCGCCCTTGTCTCTTCCGTTATCACTAAAAACGAGCCATTTCAAGTACATACTCACGTTCAGTAGAGTAGTTCATGTAGAGGTTCCCAAAGATCGCGACCTCGGTTGATTAGGAAGCTGATTTTTCAATCAGTGGCCAATGACATAATTGTTATTAACGGAAGTAGCCACTCCACGCCCCTCGCCTGCCCCTGCGTCCGCCGCCGCCATTACCATTACCTATTGTTTTAAATAGCATGCCTTTTCACATTGGTTTGTTAATGTGCCTGCGCATGAGCGGATTGTATGTATACTCACACCCATATAGATATATTACATTTCATTCAAATATTTACTATTGTTAACCCCCGATGCATAAGGAGGCTGTGTTTGTCTATGTGTCTGCGTGTGGCACTGTAGCTTCTGAGTTAAATAATCGGTTCAGATTTGAGTGCAGTTTTGTTTAAAATTGTTAGTCTTTTTTTTTTCTTATTTCATTGTGTGGTACCCATACAAAAAAGCCCATACAATTAAAACATTATTTGACTTGTGATTTAACTTCATTCAGCTAGACATGTCCAAATGCAACAAATACGGATAAATACGTGCAACTGTAACACTTCTATCTTGGCAATCTTCATTTGGCTTAGAACTTTACGCTGTATCCCGTATAAACAGGTTAGGCAGAGGGAATTAATTTTTTTTTTCAAAATATATATATTAAACAAATATTAAAAAAGGAAATAGGGAAAAAAATCAGCAACGTCTGATTATTTTTATGAAAATATTGCATTATTAATTGTCATCATTCACGAACAATAACAATAATTGAGTTTTATTAATATAATAGCTTGATACAAGTGTAGCTTATAAAAGCTCCGCACTTTTTTCGGCATAGCGAGGTAGGCAGGGGCTACCTAGTGTTACGACACTCCTTTCAATTTTCTTGCCCTTTGCCTTGTTACCACAGTGGGGGAATTTTCAACTTATTCCTCCGAGTGCGAATCGTACCACAACCTACGCGTTATAGACGGACGCTGTACCGCTGTGACGGCCTCTAATAATAGCGGTTAGCATAATATTTTTTTTTACCATGACAAAGGGTTCTTTCAACTAAATTATCTAACTTCTACTTCAGTTTTACTAAGTTATTACACAAAAATAATATTGTAGGCAAAGGTAGAACACAGAGAAGAAGAGGGACTTACTACCTACAATACAGATCCACCGTTTTAGACACGTTTGCATCTTGATACTACACTAACAATACATAGATACGGTAACCGTGAAATTTGATAGTAACCATTTTTACGAAAAAAACAAAAACTGATCGTAAGTTACAGAGAGGCACCCCGACTCGCACATGACCTACAATCTATGAAAGAGTCTCTGAAAGGGCAGGAATATGATACAAGAAGTGAAAAAGATGACTAACATCTTTGCGTCTTGAAATGAGAAAAAATAAAGAATATAACAAACTACTAAACTACTCTTATTGTAAGTGCAAAATTAATGTTCTATTAAAAATTAATGGTTAGTAAACAGTTTCCACTCGCTATATTCGTACACAAGCGTATTTACAATAGTCGCGTGTGAATCGGTCGTATTGTTTGAGACGACAAAGTTGACAGTGCTTAGGACGTCTTAACTGGAGCTATATGGTAACAGAGATAAGGCGGTGGGTGATAACGTGTTGACGCAGGCATCAGCGCAGGCGCCGGTCGACGCGACTGTCGATGCTACTTAAACTGTTTGCAAATATACAACACTAAATATCTTAAGACTAAAGTAATTGTTTGAGCTTTTCTGTAAGCAACCATGACGTAGTTTAATTAGTTAAGTTCCTTTGGCACTGTGGTTGGGTTCTGCGGCTGCAACGGATTCGAATACGAAATACGATAACAAATTTTAAAACAGATAAACCTGATATAATGATGCGTTACTAACATTGGTATACTTTATACATAGTCTGGCCATTAATTCTGTTAGAATTAAAAATAAACAAAACATTACTTGTAATTTTAATAAAAATTTTTTTGGATTCGTATGATATTATATTTTATTTATTTAAGCGTTCCACTCCACTAATTGGCATCTTAAAGCCTGGCTGTGGGCAACGTAGATTTTGTTCACCATCAAAGCCACAATATTTAAATTTGGTCGTCTTGAGTGGCTTTAGAGTGCAAAACTGTATGACTACATATAATGTTTGCAAGTGATGCAAATAAATTAAAAGTAGCTATAAATTCAAAACTCATATGATAATAATTCCATGTACAATATCGTGTTAGCAAGAAGCTATAATTCGTATTTTTTGGAAATTTAGATTACGATATAAATTGAATTATCTAAATTCGTTAAAAAGATTAAAATTTAATCATAAATTAAAGTATATAGGTACTTTAATTGTATACTCGTAGCTATGACACTTTATATAACATTAATGTTTGCTGTTCCAGTAGAAACACATAACTTGTTTATATTTCAGTGTTAGTAAGTTCGATCCCCTCTCGAGAAAATGAAAATATTTATTGAAATTCATATTTTCATTACTCTACCTACCCTACTATGTGCGAAATACAGCGTGAATCTGATTTAGTTATGAGGTTTAATTAACAAAATAATAGCGAAAGTGGTCGAAATTATAACTCGCATTCAATATTAAAAAAGGACCGTAGTTTCAAATAACAAGTTATATGTAACGTGAAAAGAATTCTCACATAAGAATTTTTGCTTATGTGAGAATTTAAGCAATTTTTTTACAGTTAATATTGACTTTATCTACAGTTACCGAAAAAAATAAGCTGTCTGCATTATCTCACGTTTCTCTGATACATAGATTCACATAAAATTTTGGCAGGTTAGGAAGGATTTAAAAGCTACGAAGTAGCTACCTACGTAGCTAGTATCTTCAAAATACTGTACAGCAAGTTTATCACTTATACTTAAATTGAAAATATATTTGAAATGAAACTTGAAAAATGAAAATAAACTATTGTATTAAGACATTTTAAAATTGTAGAAGATTTACTACGCCACTGTGCATTTTACTTAAAACTTATTGCATATTTCTAATGTTTTACAACATTAGTCAACAAAACCATGCCGTTTCTTTTTAAAAATACAGCAGGCATTAAATTGTCGTGGTTAAAATTACAATACACACTTCTTGATACATATGATAAATCGATTTAAAGTCTTCTTCATTTATTTTGCTTTATTCTCTCTTCACGCTGTATCCCGCATATACACAGAGGGAGGAAACCTAGTGATGTATCTTAAAAAAAAGTTTTTTTACACAGCTCGTGGATTACGTAACTCCACTGGAAGGATTATTCCAATAGCACCATTAGACGACGTCAATAACAAGCATAGGTAGGTATACATAATTATATACTAATAATATGAAAAAAAAATAGCTATATCTACGATATCAAGCTCACGTAAATGATACCGCAATTAACTATAATCACACTTCTTATCACCATGTATTCTATAATTGGTCGACAGCTTTTGCCATTTTATCGCCGTAGATGACGATAAGATATAAGTCAACTTAATGTTTTTGGGAAAAAACTATATCCTTTTTAGTTGTATTTCGGATAAGGTAAAATTGGAATAGATGTCACACATTCTGAAATAGTCTTTTAGTCATAAAAATATTTTATTTACTTTATTTATTTATGTTGAATAATAATTTAATGGTTTTGTATAAGACAACTGATTTTTCTGAATTTTCCTTTATTGAAAAAAAAAATAATAAAAAAAGGATACATGATCTATTTTTTCGGCTTTTACCAATCATTACTTAAAGGTCTCTTCGTCTTTGATAGTTTTGGTCCAATATATTTTTATTATTTATTTATTAGAACACTTTATTGCACGTTTACAATTGGTTATACATTTGATATACAAGTACATCGGATAATATATTTTGAAAATTTCGACTAGTTGATATCTCTATCTCTAGAAGGACGGGCTCGCTTAGAATGCTTTCGTGGAGGCCCAGATCCAGAAAGAATAAATGAAAAAATGAACAACGTGATAAAAATAAATAGTAAGCCGTTACTACTTGTACAGTTACATTTCAAACCTTTTCAGCGTCCCCTGCTTGCTTGTCGGCAACCTGCTTGTCGGCAACGGCCCCTTTTGAAAGGAAACTAGTGTGAAGTATTGTTATTGGGTGATACATGTCACTTATTGCAATTACGTAGAATCCCTTTCCAAATAGTTTGGAAACATATGGACGATATGTGTTTTTATCGTATTTTTTTTTAAAACTATAACCACTTCCGATTTCTAACAATATAATAATTTGAAGCCTATAATGGTAGAATCTACAATAAGTTCTTTGATTTTCACGATTTCTTTGAGTTTCATTTAAAAATTGTAGAATCTTTTAAGATCGAATTTCTTCCACAATATGTGTCGCCCAAGCGACAGAAGTTGTGTATCAAAGTGAACTTTGAAAACGTTATATTATAATATTGAATGATCTTTGACGTTATGGGCGAACGGTTATGGTGACGTTGATTATGTCGTGGCTGACGCCGTCTTAACACATCGGCGGCTTTGCTGTAGTGCGCTTGATCCACCTACTTATATAAATCATTCAATATATTAAACATACAAAAAAAACATAAAAAAATATCTCATAAATCAATCGACATTACGAATCACCATTCTAATACGAAGAGCGTAACAAGTACCTTCAGAAAGACCACACACAAACGTCCCGGAAGGTTCAACAAAGCCATTTGCAGCCGCGGTTTGGTAGGAATTCACAATGTAAGTGCGGGGCGGCGCATGCGCTTTATTCCTCATATTATAATTAACACGTAGTTATAGAAGAGAGGAAGATTGGACACGCTCTTGGTTTTTCATCGGAAGAGCTTCGAATTATGAAAATGTAATATTGTCGAGTTTTATCACTGATAAACACCGTTCCCTCTGAATCTCTAATTAAAATTTAAATATTTTTTATTTTTATATTTATATTTAATGTAAGAATTTTGTATAATTTGGTTATAAAATAACCATTAGTTTAAGCCAATGAAGCCGCATATAAGTCGCTAGTTGTATAAAAAATTATAACAACTTCTGTTTTGAACGAGTGTATTGAATATACCTACTCGTACTTTTAGTATTAGTCTTTTATCTTTTACGTTGTCAAGTATTTGAGAAATTAATTTATAACAAAAAACACAAACTAATTAACTCTACGAGATAATATGTAATTATAATTATATTACAATAAATTGAAAACCGCTCTGTACTACACGTAGGTACATAGGTGAAAAGAAAACATGTTATAAACGATAATCATTACACATCTTATTTATATAATATATCGCTATATATATTGCTTCACGCTGAATCCCGCAAACAGCAGGGCAGGCAGAAGGAACTTCGTGGTAATACACTTGCGTTTCCCACTCTTCGCCGAGTTTTGGAGCAGCAATGCCTCAGCAGGCAATGTCTCCAGGATTCGGCGGAAAGTGGGGAATGGAAGTGTCTTAATGTGAATGGAGCGTTTTAACACCAGGCTTCCTGGTGTCCCCTGCCTACTCTGCTATGTGAGGGATAATTCCTGAAATTGACAGATTTTTTTACGGAGATGAGTTTATTTTTATTTAAATAACTTTAAATACAACACGCACTCATGCACAGAGTATAACTCCAGCAGAACCAGGTGGTCCGCTTTTTAATGTATAATATTTGGAAATATTATATGAGAAGTGCAAAGGTGAACTTAGTGATAGAATGAGTTTGAAATTTAAAAAAATGAATTTGATGAGTAATGGAGTTGAAATTTTGGCTTTGTATCAACTGTGTCTCTTCTGTTCACAACTGACACTCTGTGTAAGATTAGTAAAAAAGGGTAGTCTAAAAGGTAAATATAAAAAAGGACATTACTCACTGACGTTATTAATCGTGACTGACTCCTTCACACACCAACCACACCAAGTCGAATATATCGAAAGATCTATGTTAGATATATCTTTTAATTTAAAATTATTGCTAGTTTCAGACATCTTTCAGGAGTATCGAATTTCTCTGTTCCTTCTTTTACAAAACCAGCGCAAAATGAGTAATTATTAAAGTATAAATTATTTTTTATATATTAAATATGATTGATTATCATAACACCCATAGGCGTAAGTATAGGGCAGCCGGGTGCTCACAAAATTTTATTTATAAAAAAAAAAGCCTGATAAATAAAAAAAAAACTTTAAACAAATAATAATAAAAAAAAACTTTAAAATAATAAAAAAACTTTAAATAAATAAAAACAAAACAAGACTTGCTCGAAGTTTAAAGTCAAAGTCTCTATGGAATAGATCTTTAGATACACTTATGACCATACCAATTTACATATTTAAATATGTTACAAACATCTATCCAAGTCCTGACACGAAATTATAGTAATATCTTAATAACAGGCTAAACATGATAGTTTAGTATGAACTGCATCCTGGGCCTGTCAATAACGGCTATATATTTGAAAAAAAATCCTTGGCCTAAATAAATAAAGAAGTTTAGCAAAATTTTCGTTATCGCCAATCTATTATCGCACTTGTCGGAATTGTCTGTGCATTGCGACTTTCTTTTAATGACTTCTGATAAGTAACAGACAAAATAATTCTTTATAATTATAGACAAAAAGTATTTATACATTTAAATTTTATCTATTTGTCTATTTGTAAATTATAATTTTATAGTAATTTATTTTGTGATAACGTATGTGAAATGTTACGTTATTTGCAATTTGAACGTTTTTTTGTGTGTTTTTTAAAATATATAATTCAAATCCAAATACATGCTTCAAATAAATTACCTTGTTTTTCAATATCCATGCTCATAAATCATGCCCCAGGATTCCCCCAATATTTGGAATTATATATATATATATATATATA
>DVQM01001635.1:0-11578 GCA_018231645.1 Heliconius ricini | reverse complement strand
ATAGAATAAAAAAATAAAATCAGCGTAACATAGTACCCCACACACAGCAAGGTACGATACTCCGTTTTTCGTATTTTCTCTAGTCCACAACCAGTCGCATTTACAATTTTTAGTCACACTTTGTTCCACTGCGCAACGACTGACCTCGAACTAAAATAATGCTCTAAATAATTACTTTTCAAGTCAAACAAATATAATTTTTAATTTTCGTGCTATCGCTACATTTAATAATGGTTATAGGAAATGTAAATGAGTAGACATTGTTAACAGACGGAGCGATGCTATAACACATTATGCCACGACTCTCGTATAAAAGTCCTTTTCTATTCACAGCTAATTAAATTTTTAAATCATTAACTCGGTGAAGCTTTTCATTAATATAATTGGCAATTTATTTGTGTTGGAACATAATTTATGGGCAATTTTTGTTTCTAAAGATATTTTTAAGGGATAACAAGCCTAAGTTGAATATCTCTATATCTTGGTGGTTGTTGACTTTCGGTGTTCTGTTTTTTTAATTGCAGCCATAATATGTATATTGTTTCCTTATTTTATTTTTTGTTTATTATAAAAAAAGTGATATTTTTTTTTTTAATCTGCTTTGTAACATGACAAGTACAAGTGGTGGTGGTGGTGGCAGTCTTTTTCATACTATTCTATTATTAAGATCAAATAAGTATTATTACGTAAGTTAATTGTCCATGTAAAGGATTGATATTTTTACGCCAGCGTTGAGTTCCACTGGTCTACATGCAATGTTACGAAAAGTGTCCGGAATGTGAAATTCGAATAATGGATCATAATTTCCAAACGTAAATACATATTTCTAATTTAAAAATCTTCTCAGGTAATAACTTCTACAATATTTTGTCACTATTTCATGTTAATCTCGAGCATCTCGTGGGATCATCAGCTCCGCATCGCTTCCACGAACCCGCTGGGACTTACATATCCTGTTGTCGTGCATTGTCTCTAGGAACGAACGGTAGGTGCCGGTGTGGGAATGTAACGTTATTTAAGTTTACGGTAGACATCCTATATATGGATGAAAATACTAAGGGTTGAAAGAGCCTTATATATATTTAAAAACATGTTTAAATTAACAATATTTCTTAGTAAATAACTGCGCTCCTTAAAAGCAACGATTGCAACGCATCTATTTATGTACAAGTCTTTACTTGTACATAAATATATATCATAACATTATATCCCTTATATAAAGTTAGAAATACATAAAAGACGAATACATAGAAGCTTAAACATAGATTACCTTTTCTTTTTTGTTATTCATTTTCTCTTTTTGTGTCTTTACTTAAAGTATGCAGAGTGCCGCCCGCAGCACAATTATGCTGAAGGCAGTTTGAGTTACAATGCCATACAACTAAAGAAAATAACCAATATTTTTGGGTTGAACCAAAAATTATTTAAAGGAATCAAATCAATCCCATCTTTTGGAAGCCACTGCAAGGATATTAAATAAAATCTCATTAAAAAGATTAATTAATAACCAATACAAAAAAGCAGCTTCACGTTTTTATCTGTGAAGTATGTAGGCAGAGGGAACTTGCTGATTACAACCGTTCACTATTTTCCGCTAAATCTTTGCGACATCGTGTTGATTCGCGAGTAACACAAACATGGTCCATCGTCGTAGCTCGTAATAGAGCTAAGAGATAAAAATCATTTAAATGTAAGCATTAATTTCATTTGCGATCCAACTTGTAAGTATGGCTTTTACAGAAGGTATAACATTATCCCACTGCGCCACCGTGACCTCTAAATCAATGTATATTTGTTTCTCTACCGCCCTCACTACAAATATGTACCTACCACAACACAGCCAATGTGTCGTGGCCGTCTTGAAGTTAGGCTTGCTTAATGTTTGCATAATGTACTCTTAGGAACAAAATAATCGATAAAAGTGAAAAAAAAAAATCTAAAACTGAAATCTGCGCAGCCATCTACAACTGAGCTTCAGTGCGGCCACGATTCGTCGTGTGTACTGTACCTAACTATATTAAGCAACTTTTATGTAAATCGAGCGACACGAGGGCGTCTGAAAAAATTCTGCTCCGAAAATACACAAGAGATGCGATGACAGGGAATTTATGAACCATTCTGGGTGACAAACTGCGGGATGCAGGATTTGAACTTTACCACGGTTTCGAATTTCACTTTCGAGTTTAGAATGAGGAAAAGATATGAAATATCTTAGTTTTTTTTTTTAAATTTATAAGTAATTATCTTATGGTCATGTTGATGTAACTATAATATATACATTATGTATATATATGTAAATAGTGTAGTTATAAGGGGATTATGTCAAGATCATTCTAATAAATAATCTATAAAGCACTGAATATCCATAGTACTTCCTCTAGTACTAGAGGCAGTGGGTTTGATTCCGGAGCGACGGTGATGTACGAGTATTTAATTAGGACTTCCTTTGACGGCCACCGTGGCGACGCAACGCTTACTTGGAATTAGTTTAAACACGATCTAATTATTGCTTGTTTTCTTTTCTTTAGGCGACGTATGAAGACTTTATTTTTATTATTATTAGTATGAGGACAGACGTCTGTGTATTGATTTTTTTGCTTGATATTATATAATTTAAATAGGTTTGTTATAACTCGATTTTTAAAATATGTTATTTCTTTAAAAAGTGTAACTTTATTTTAACCTTTTTATTTGTTTTTCAATCATATTATTTTTCTTTTTCAAATGGTTGATATTAATTTCAAATAAATATTTTTTAATTTTTACTCCTCATTGAGAATAGAAAAATCAAGAAGATTTTTAACGAAGCGAGACATGAACGCGCGCCTTTTGGAAACCATATAATATAAATTTTCAAATAATATAAATTTTCGTTTTCATGCAATATAAATTGTCTTCTTTTTAAAAAATCAGCTTCACGCTGTATCCCGCACACAGCAGGGTAGGCAGAGGGAACCTAGTGTTAAAACACTCTGTTTCCCACTTTCTGCCGAATTCTGGAAGCATTGCGTGTTGAATGGCAGAAAAATTCTTCTTTTTATACGATATAAATATAAAAGTTATTAAGATGCTTTAATAAATAATTTCTATTTTATCTTTTAATTTTAAAGTTATATTAACTGAACTCGGGAGCAATAGCTAGAGAAGTAGTAACAAACTAAAACGAATAAGCCAAAGCCACCAGCCAGCTCAGGGGTGGGACATGGTCATAAAGTCAGAGTTTACAACCGTCGCGTTGTCATGTAGGGATTAACTAGGATCAATAATTTCCTCCGTTTTGTCTTAAGTCAATTATTTTTCACTTAATTAATGACTAAATAAATTTTGTTTGAAATATTCACGCTTCACTTCACGCTGTATCTATTGCACTTAGCATGGTAGTCAGGCGGAACCTGGAAACATAGTTTTAAGAGATTCCATTCCCGTTAAGACACTTCCGTTCTCCACTTTTCGTCGAATCTGGATGTATTGTTAGTTAGGTAAGTGGCGTAAATCAACGTCGCGCTTTGCCTTGCTACTCGAGCGAGGAAAATAAAAATATAAAAATATAAAATATTTCGTTTCCCCGAATAATAATCGAATCCACAACCTTCGCCTTTTAAATCCACGCCTTGAAATATTACGTAATAAGTTACATGCGATTTAATGTACTTTTACTTATATAATTTGCTGACTCTACACTATGATTATTGGTATAAATTTCTACCATGGAAATAAAAAAAAACAGCTTCACACGTTTTCCCGAGTAGCAAGTTAGGTAGAAGAGTAACCCATATGTTAAAGAACTACTTTCCTCACTTTCCGTCCAATATGTATTTATTAGACATTGCTGCCAGCGTCGCGGAACTCTCCGCCAAGCGTCGTCTATTAGAACAGTTAAAATATAAATAAATTATTGGAACTTTATCAATGTCTATACTAAAGAATGTATCTAGTAGAGATAGTACAGCCATCGCGTTTACAATCAGACTGAATGCCACTGCGCGTCTCTATCAAATAAGATAAGAAATTTAAAACTAAACCAAAAGTAACCTACAAACTGATACAAAACACCCATTGGTGGTATTACCACATGACTGAGGCGTCAATAAGTTGTAAATAAGGAATAGTTGTGGGCTGTAGATACAAGCGTTAAAGATAAGGCAGGCTTGTTCTGTACGGTTTACGGCTCTACGATTAGCTGCACACTTACATTGTAGAGATAGCGGCCGCTACCGGCGTAAAATCTAATATGCTGTTACTGTTTAATTTTTTTTAAGTAGTTTCCGATTTATTTATATGTACCTAACATTTATAATTTCAAAATTGACTGATAATACTAGAAATTTACCATTTTTGATGTATTTTTAATGTTTTTTTTACCAAACTACTTATATTTTTTTCTCTTGTTTCGGTTGCGTCACAAATGTCGTCTTACATACTCAAGTGGGCTGAAGTTAAAAAAGGAGTGTTGGATGTAATTAAGAAAAAATAATATTATTGTTCGAATCATCAAATCATAATGACGATTTATATACATCTACAAGTTAATTTAGAAAAGAACTTATAGGTAACTTAGTTAATAACCGACCGACTGGAACATCATCAATAGCTATCAAGCAAAAAATTTATAACTTTATCTGTATAAAAGGATTTTTTTTACTGCAAGAAATATTCTCTTTATTCTCCCTTATTAAACATGACCAAGATAATAAAGATATTACACGCAGCTCGACCGTCACAAGCTATTATTATGTTCCACTTAATAAAATATCAGGATAATATTTTGAGAACTGGAAATAATTAGAAAACGGCGTTTCAAAAGAGTCGAGTTAGTATTGAAATTGATTTAACTTAAAACACATGTTCACATTTCGTTCGTATTCTACACGTGGATTGCATTAGATGTGGCGCCATCGAGCTTCCGGATTTCAGAGAAAAATTACTTTAATTTGACTATATATATACTATAAATAAATGCCTTCACGCTGTATCCCGCATATAACAGGGTAGACACAGTAGTTGATGTTATTATCGAAATATTTCAAAAATCTTATTCGATTATTTTAAAAAAAAAACAAACGCTAAAAAACCAAGTCCTTTTATAATTACGGTATGGATTCACTGACATTTTGTCACGTTTTCTTATTAAAAAGAAATATTGATTGTGCACCTTGCTGCACATGTTCAATTAAAATCGTTCGACTGCATATTTTTTTATTCAATAAGTCTTTATAACTATATCGGGTCGCATTGTTCCATTTAAATTTGTTTCGTTTAAATGCACAAAAGGCCCGCTAGTAATGCAAACAAAAAATCTTAAACAAAGACGTGTACCTTATCTGGAATCTTTATAATAATTACACCGGACAGGACGACTCAATCGTCGCGAACCGTGGAGCTGCTTAATAAAGCATCTGCACTGCATTTACAAACACTATTGAAACATTTTCACACTAAAAAATATACAAAATACAGCTCAGAATTGCATAAAAATATTTCTACATTTGGCGTGTTGTTACTTTTGAATCCAATTACTGTACGGCACACTAAAATAATTTTGCATGGCAAGAAAAATAATTACCGAAAAAAGTATCTTGTCGTGCAACCCTAATCCACGTATACAAATAATAAATCTTATTTATATGTAGTCTAAGGTTAACTTTCGCTTACATTAGTATTATGGACATGCGCCCTTAATGTCAGAGGCCTTTTTAAGCAGTAGGCGGGTCTGTATCCCCTCCTCTAACAGCGTAGGGTGGCGCACTGTCAGTCGCTCGGCGGCAGTGGGGGATGACAGATGTTCGTCCGGGCCCATCTTTCATACTACACGATAGCAAATTCAATACACCATAAATATCATCGCGTACTCCTTTTACAACGCACTCAGTCATTCTGTTGGTACATTCGTTGATGAAATTCATCTTTTTCGCCGTTTTTGTGACGTACAAATAGTTTAGTTTTATTAATAATCGTTTCACGTTGTGTTTCTGTATAAGCATCATAAATTAAATTTAAGAGTCATATGTTTAATAGACGTGATTTTAATAGTTCTGGATGGCACTGCGTTTTAATGACCGTCGCGTCGCCACAAAACTGTGTAGAGTTTGTAAAATTATATTAAATTGGTCGTTGGAAATATATTTTAACGCTTTTCCAGCTGGAATTGAGTTTTATCTACTTACAAATATCAAAATTGTAGTTCTATTATTTTTTGTTTATATTATGTCTGCATTGAGTTGTTTTGTTTAAATTTCTTAAACTTATAATGAAAACATTAATTTCTTTGACTCTATATGCAGTTACTTTACTATTGACATACCTTGTTAGTTTAAAATGTCATAACAATTATAGCATGAATAAATCAAAGTCAAAGTAATTATAAAAAAGAATAAGTCAAGTAGTTTAAATTATAAAAACAATTTAACCATTAATGTAACGTTTTAAGATTGATAAATAACCTAATCATTACTATTTAAAACTTTTTAAAATATATTTAATATTTCTTGAAATCTTCTGTAAGACAATATGGAAATTAATAAATAGAATAGTAAGCAGGCATCTTCACGTAAAGTTAGTACCTACAAAAATATACAAAACAAAAAGGAAACAATAATTCTTAATTAAAAATATATATTAAAAAACAAAAGTTAATAGCCTATTATTTATTTTATATTTCTAATTTAATCATTCCTTGCTTTTGTTACAATAAATAAAAACCACCCTTATCAATAAGGGAAGTCAAAGGGTAGGCTTCGCTCGGACGTCCGGCGGAAGTAGGCGTGTCTTTATCGCCGCCATTTTGAGCGAGCATGCGCCGTCGGCTTTATTACAATTGATGGGAAGTATGGAAGCTGTATATTTTTATGCGTAGGTAAATAATTTTGCGTCGAGAAAATATAATGAAATATAAAATATGGATCCTGTTTGAGGAAGTTTATAAAGCACTTTTATTATAAAACATTGAAAGGATAGATAAATAAAAATAAGATGATAAATCTATATAACCACCTAAATATGTTGTTTAAAATTTTTATCACAACTAAGTTTATTAAATATTATAATAAAATATAACATAGAATATTAATTAAATTCCCAGTTCGTATTAGACAGGTATCTACATAAATAAAAAAAAAAGAATAAAAATTTGTAGTCGTGATATTGTAACCACTGAAAGATAAAGGTATTTTGGAGAGTACTCGAAGTCGATTTGAGCTTGTTTTGTATACCTTTTTATGGCATTTAATAACATACTATAAAATAATCACGAAATAACTTTTTATTTAAGATTAGTAAAATTCTAATTTGGTATACAAGAATTTCATTTTACGCAGCAGTTTTATGTTTCAATTTTAAGCTTCGTTTAAATTCTTATTCATAATACGTTAAATTGTGAGAACATAGTGTTTATAGAATAAGCAGAAAGATTTTTGTACTCCATTAATTCGCTTACATCGTAATTAGGTCTCTTTTTGTTAACCAATCATTAAAAGTCTCCATTTTTGGCAATAATTAATTTTCGACCTAATCTACGCCTACCTACATTATTAACTTACACTTATCCCGAACACGTAAGATTAAAAATACATATATTATTAACATAAAATATTAACATTTTAATTGGTTTTCTTAAGATATTTTTTCTCATTGTCTAAAATAGAGCTACAAAGTGCTACAAAGTCTAAATCTGGTAGCATTCCCCGTTCTCCAGGTACCCGCGTCCCGCATGAATCGTGCGGACGTCGCGTAAATCAAGCGTCTTAGAGTCATCCATCACGACGCGCGGCACTATCAATCCCGACCGAAATAGGCATTCCAGTACGGAAGGGGACTCACGGTTATGCTTAAACACGGTTGGATACTTGTTACTAGTTATAAATCTATATGTGTATAATGGGAGAGTAAAATTTTGGACAAATTTTTAATAATTGTTTGTGAAATTACTAAAAAGCTTAGATATATTTATTTGTATGCAGAATTAAAAGTTTAAAGTGCAATATGAGAATAAAAAAAAACAGGCCATTACTAAAATAATGAATCGGCAAGTTAAGTGTAGGTAAAAAAAAATAGCCTAAGTCCTACAGGACTACCACGTACCACTGGTTTGGAAGGCAGTATTAGCTGAGGAGAGCCCTCAAGAACAGCATTAATTCAACAGTTGCTCTTTTAAAATATTATTTTGCAATAAGTGTAGGTCTAACAATTATTAGCTTACCGAAGCTTTGTCTAATAATATGTTTTTAATATTGACATTAAATTGTTAAAATTTTAAGCTTGTTAAATAATTTGTCAATATTATTTATTCTTAGCACAATATGACTAGTTCAGTCAAAAAATCTTATACGTTTTACCTATTTCTCTATATAACAAAATAAGTTAACTTGCCTACTAACATTTTTATTTGGCGATGTAAGCAGGCGATGTTCATTATTGATATTGTATGAAATTAGACTAGAATCAGATTTAATTTAAGATGTTTTTAAAGAAGAACGAAATTCCACACTATTACAGCAGTGGCGTAGCGGGCGAAACTCGCGCCCGGTGCAAAATACCTTTTCAGCGCCTCCCAGACGAACATCATATAAATGTATATATAAAATATATTCCCAATTTAATATATTTAACTAGTTTTGCAGACCTTTTGGCGCCCCTTTGTGTGTAGCGCCCGGGGCTTGATGCCCCCCAAGGCCCCCCCATCACTACGCCACTGTATTACAGATTCTTATAGTGTCATTAAATTATAACAAGCGACAAAAGATTGGGTGCACTGTAGAAAAATGGAAAATATTATTATTCATCTTTAGACCAACATTTATTTACATTAGGCATTTTATTTTTAACTGAAATATGGGTATTGAAAATATCTGCCGTTGTTTGTAATCATACATTTTACGGCAGTTAAAGTATAAAAAGGCCTTTATTAAACAAATAATCTTACAAAGCGGTAAAAATATAAACATTAATAATTTATTTCGTTTTTGTGCCTATAATAGGTAAATGTTGCATAGAAATTTTCTATGGTATTGAATTACAATAACAAAATATGTTCATAATTAAGTTTCATTACACGTGAATCGGATCTAAATAAACTATGAAATTAATGTCAAACAGACCATTTAGAGAACATCAGGCGTTACGATGTAAATGACATAGCATATCTGTACATGCATACATATCTGTCTACATACGGAAAAAAACTTGCGACAAATTACATATAAAAGCTCATCTGATATCACAAGTTATGACATGCGTGCCAACAGCGAATTAAATTAGCTCTCATAATTAAAAACATGATAAAAAAGCAACGCAAGACGTTGCCATTAATAGTATCGGTCTTCGGCTACCGAATTAACGAGGATCGTTCTAAGCCGATCATGTAATTACGATCACGACCTTAGCGCCGAATACCTATTGCGAAGAGGCGGGGTCTACACTCGATCAATACAAAACAAACGCCTCGCCAGAGAACTGTTTGTGTCTCGCTTCCACGAATGTAATTCGAAATGAGCGAGAAAGAAAAGACTGCTCTCATTGGCCGGCATCGACATGGGCGGATACAGCCTTTTGTCGTCCGTCGAGTCGCAGCCGCTCAGTCTTAGAACGTCTGCGTGCCGTGCGCGTGCGTGCTACGCCGCCGGACCATGATAACCGGGTGAAGCCACCATGCTCGTCCCACCTGAGATGATGGCGGCTCAATCCAAGCTAGTCTACCAGATGAACAAGTACTACAACGAGCGGGTCGCGAACCGCAAGGCTCAGATCGCGAAAACCATTCACGAAGTATGCAGGATAGTACAGGACGTGCTCAAGGAGGTGGAGTTGCAGGAGCCGCGGTTTATATCCTCGTTGACCGACTACAATGGCCGCTTCGACGGCCTCGAGGTGGTCTCGCCGCATGAGTTCGAAATAATTATATATCTTAACCAAATGGGAGTTTTGAATTTTGTCGATGACGGCTCTTTACCTGGCTGCGCTGTCTTGAAACTAAGCGATGGAAGGAAGCGTTCCATGTCCCTGTGGGTCGAGTTCATCACTGCCTCGGGCTATTTATCTGCGAGGAAAATCAGATCGCGATTCCAGACTTTGGTGGCTCAGGCCTGCGACAAGTGCTCCTATAGAGATTGTGTTAAGATGATTGCAGAAACTACTGAAGTGAAGTTGCGTATCCGCGAAAGATATATAGTGCAAATAACGCCAGCTTTTAAATGTGCCGGCTTGTGGCCTAGGTCTGCGGCACATTGGCCCTTACCGACCATACCGTGGCCGCATCCTAACATAGTGGCTGAGGTAAAAACTGAAGGATTTGATCTACTTTCAAAGGAATGTTTAACGTTGCAAGGCAAAAACTCCGCCATGGAGGGAGATGCATGGGTGCTAAGTTTCTTTGAGGCAGAAAATCGTCTTCTTCAAGGCGGTTGTCGGCGGAAATGCCTTAGTATACTGAAAACCATCAGAGATAGGCACCTGGACTTGCCGGGCAACCCTGTCACGTGTTATCATATGAAAACACTACTGTTGTACGAGTGCGAGAAACATCCTAGGGAACACGAATGGGATGAAGGAGCTATCGGCGACAGAATAAATGGAATCTTCCTTCAACTGATATCCTCACTGCAGTGTCGTCGGTGTCCTCACTATTTCCTTCCACATGTTGACTTGTTCAAAGGGAAATCCCCGACTGCTATGGAGAACGCTGCAAAGCAGGTGTGGCGACTGACGAGAGAAATGCTTACTAATTCAAGGGCTTTCGAAAAGCTGTGAACTGAAGCTACTTAATAGCGAGTGCAGTGAGTGAGTTAGTGTATGCTAAGTAATCAAGTCATTTTAGTTATATCGGATTAGATGTGCGATAGTTCTTGAAAGTGAGCGTTTGTTCTTTAGTTCGAGTTTTCGAATATTCCATGTGGATCGAACTGACTGTAAGTAGAAGTGTCTACCAACTAATAATAAACTAGGTCCCATTAAATATTATTTGTGATATAATGTAAATAGCTTGTTGTTGTACAATTTTAGTGATATTTATTTTGAAGAAAAAAAAATTAAGAAGCGAAAATTCGTGTATTTATTTGACTGACTTTAAAAGTAGGTGTATAATCTATATTATAATGAATAAAAAAATTATGAAAACCATTCACTTTTTTTATTGTACTACTTTAGAATAAAATACGTCCGGTTTTGGCGTGGGTATGAGTCACCGTCATCGAAAATCATTATCTTATCGACGACCAAATTGTATGCAATGTTTTAAGCAAACTTTCGGTTTCATCCTCTTAGTTGATAATTGCTTTGATTACTGTCGTAAATCCGATTAATTATTATTAATAACATCATAATTAAATATTGCCGTATATTAAAATAAAAACTAACGTTCACCAGCGGCTTCACCTGCAGGGTCAAATGGTGTTTCTATTAAGAGTATTACAGTAATGTTCCCGTTGTGAGTTTGACACAAGATACATTGTAAGTGCCCGGACAAGGTAAATCGGACCTGACAGTGTGCTAGTTATATGAAAAAGATTAACGTGACATAATACAACCTATAACCATCATCAACCATCGATAAATGGGCTACAAAATAAGAATATATATAATATATATA
>DVQM01001634.1:0-11579 GCA_018231645.1 Heliconius ricini | reverse complement strand
GTCTTTCACTAAGTTCCCTCTGCCTACCCTGCTGTGTGCGAGATACAGCGTGAAGTTGATAAATTATTAGTAAACTATAAGTAACTTTGGAACATAATGTTTTCTAAAGTTACTTGTAGTTAACTATAATTGTTGTATATTTTTACTTTTTTTAAATCTCATACTACAGGCACAGGTAACCTATGCTAAGACACAATGTTCCACTGTTCACCAAAATTTCGAGACGTTATGTACGTATGAGTATGAGTGACTTGGCGTAGTGGCACAGCGTGATAAAAATTTTTGGCTATAATATAACAATAAGTTTAAGCGGACGAAGCAGCGTTTGTGTTGCTCATAATTAATAATAAAGCAATGTTATTGTTTATTTCTAGGATGCAGAAGCAAAACTAGCTCAAAGTCAGTTAGAACTAGCGCTCGCGGCGCAGGACGGACAGCGGCAGGTCATACAAGCGTTAAACGACCAACTGTCGCGGCAGATTGATGAATTGGTATGTTATTTTTTTAGCTTCACGCTGTATCCCGCATATAGCTGAAATATACAGAAATCCAGTGTTATAGCACTAATTGCCCACGTTCCACATAATTAATTAAGATTTTTGTTATATAAAATTAATTTCTTTTCAAATGAAACCGATCTTAATTTTTTTTTTCTACTGACAGTCGAACATTCATCGTGAGATAAACACAGCGCTGCAAACATGAGAGCGGCGTTTACCACTGCTGCTGCGCGAGCGACACTAACCACAAACAACTAGGTAATGTTGCAAAATATCGATTATGTTGTGTGGAAAATATCGATTTTCTTGTGTTTGATGATTATTGTTTTTTTTTATTTAAGTTCATACGGATTATAGTATAATTAATACCGATTGTAACATAAATATTTATTATAATGAAATTCTATAGACACTTCTTGGTTTATTTCAATTAATTATTAATTATTTGTTAAAATGAATCATATTGATACATTAAATAATTGTACTTTTCAAGAATTTGAACTCTTAAATTATATGAATGTGAAGTCCATGCTTAGTAAAATTCTAACTTAAATTAAACGCGATAGAATTCTTTAAAGTAGTTTTGCTTAATATAATTGTTGCAATGCGAAAAGAGAAACATATAAGTATGAATTAATTTTTTTAGATATTTTAATACAAATAATCGATATTTGATATCATAATAATAAAATATCGATATCTCGCAACGCTAGCAG
This sequence comes from Heliconius ricini, assembly GCA_018231645.1. Lineage (NCBI taxonomy): Eukaryota > Metazoa > Arthropoda > Insecta > Lepidoptera > Nymphalidae > Heliconius > Heliconius ricini. The sequence goes on along the minus strand of DVQM01001634.1, from coordinate 10,363 downwards.
TATAAAATCTGTCTATATATCATAATGTTCTTTATATTTATATGTATATTATTGTCTATTATTGTCTTAAAATGAAAATAACAGTTTAACTTAGTCGACTTTTCGTTCAATTGCTTAATTTAGTGAAATCGATTTAATATCTCGATTAATTTAATCGAATATAATTGAAAACTTGACGATTGTTTTGTCAATTATTAAACTTATTGTTTTATTTTAAAGAAACTAATAGTGTGTTAATAATTTTCATAAAAATCGAATATGTATCTAAAGTGTTAATATTTTTTTATATCGCACCAAATTCAATGTTGATTGACATTCAATTGATTGTCAATTTGATCAATCATTTGGCTCCTTTTTGATTATTTTTTCTATTTTGTGAAAAAATATGATGTCGCTCTAAATTTTACAACTATTAAAAAAATAGTTTCTCTCTCTTAAGTCTCGAATTTGTCTATAAATAAATTAAACAGATGATTGTATGGCCCACCGTTTTTTTATTCGTTCCTTTGTATAAAGTGGCCATTATAATATTTGCTTTATATACTTTATAGGTTGGTATTGTTACTCAATTGGCTTACTACGTAGATATTAAGAAATTATTAGTCACTAATAGAAATATCAATTAGGATTTAACTAACATTAAAATGGTATGACATACATTTAAATAGATTTAATGTCAGTTAAATGCCAATTAAGATCTGTGAGTGTAACGAAAAATAATTTAAAATAATATGTTCATAGTCTATAGTTCTATCTGTTAATAATATAGACATGCACTAACTATAGTAGTTTTGCATTTTGCCATACAAAGTGTCATGGAACACTCTGTTGCATACTATTTTCAATATACATACATACAAAGTTCCCGAGTTTTGCTATATATAATTTTACTTGGTGGCTATATAGCTTAAGTTTTTATGCCCACCTGTGTAAATAAATGCCAAAAATTTATTAAAAAAAAGTTATAGTTATATGTACCGACTACTGTTTGCACGTAGTATAATTCGTTTCAAATGTTTTTCGCTCGGTCTTAAGAATGTTTGTGTAGGGTTATTTATATATGTATTATGTACGTTTACATAAAAGTCATTGTGACGCCAAATCAAAGTAAATTATTTGATTTATTTAAAAAACACCTTAACAACATCGATATCTAATACTCGATATATCGATTTTGAAATCGATTATTGACCTCTAATATAATAAGCTTCAATTGTGTAAGTAGATAGATTATAAAATTTATAAATCTCTTAAATAATCCTTCCTAATATAAGTAAATATAATAATGCGATATAACATATTCCATTATGATATTAATAATATTTAGTTGTATGTTTTTTATATTGTTAATAATTTACTTTGATTAGGCGTTACTTGTTTACTATTTAATAAGAGAATGTTAAATTTTACTATTTCAATTGCATTTGGATTGAACTTTTTGGGAAAGATAGTTAAGATTATTCAGTAAATATAAGTGTTTATAACTGTAATACTATGATTCCTTGAAACTCTATCTGTATTGCATTTCTACATGTTAATTTATTGATATTATTTTCTGTATACATTATATTTTCTAGTGTGGTGCTTTTGTGTTTCTAATCATAATTCACATTTCTTAACATGATTATTAAATATGGATTTTGTCTGAAATACTGAATTCGAAAACGTGCGATACGTTGCCATTAACAATTTTAGAATAACATAAATCCACCACAGAGTATAAAAATATTTAGTATTTCAATTTTCATATAATATATAGTATATAAATATATTTAGGATAGATGTGCATATATTACAAATTTTCCACTCGAAAAATTTTAGTGAAGTTAGTGATTCTTAATTGTATAAATTATTCCCTAGTCTTAAGGATAACTAATCATCACTCTGTCCGTCTATGAATTCCCGGTTACTAGATATTTTTTTTCTCGAATATATTTTGTCTTTTTTTATTATTATTTTATCGAAACCCTGTATTGCATAGACCCCTTAGCAATTTAGTAAAAATTCCACAGATAATAATTGCAATTTTGATTTATTATTGTTTTCTAATTATAAACCAATTCTCGTAAACTAGTGCAATATTATTAATATATTTATATTTTAATATATTTTCTCATATTATTAATGAATTAGATTATTATCTGTGGCATTTAAAAATGGAAACAAAATGATATCATACAAAAAGGCTGAGGACACAATTTTTAAAATATACAATGTCTTCTTAACAGGGTACTTTTATTTACTGTTGTGTGTTTTTAATAGTGTTGTTGTTCGATTTCTACAGAAAAACAAAAATTAAAATTTCACGTAGTTTCGGCAGTTTGTTGAAAAGTTTTCTTATACAAAACTTATTGTATTTATCACAGAACATGTATTATAAATAGAATTGCATTGATACGTCAGTAATTGATATTAGAAGTGAATGATAATGACGTTTTACATTTGAAATTAATTTATGCATTTAAATAATTGTGTACATAATATAAACTTTCAGAGTGTATGTTATTTTGTTTTTTTTTTTTATATCTTAATGAATTAAATGTTCTTATATTTTCTTCATACATAAGAAGCTATCCTTTTATATGACTATCTGTTCGTGTGCGTGTCCGTTAATTTGTAATGGGGTTACTCTATTGAAATGTACTAATGTAACTTATTTTTTTTTGCAAAATGTGGTTAGTATAAGTTTTTAAGCCGTGCTGGTTTTACTTATTGAATGAATTTTAAAACTAAAAAGTATATCTTCAGTAATAATTTATTTTAAATACGCCGTGGCGTAATGAGATTCGTGTGGCGTGGCGTCTGGACTGTGTACATGTGGGCTGTAAGCTTAACTCCGTTTGGTGATGTAATTATATTTAAATTATTTTCATTTCCTCACCCTCACCATCTAGTTATTCAAGTCAACACGTAATATCTTGAAAATTAATCAGTACGTGTCGAACGTTACCTACCCTTACTAGGTGCGGTAAATTGTATGTAACTGATTTTTGTAAGAAAATAATTTATATTATATTAGTTAATACTAATATTTGTGCCTAATGGGCCCAATCTACCCCATTTCACTATATTATAGGCACGCCCATATTCATTATCTGTGTCTATATGCAATGTATGTTCTGTGCCACTTAGCCTGTACCATATATTATAAATAACCTTAATCTAAAATAAACTAATGTTACTTTATAAAGTTGTTACGCATAGACATTGTAAACGACTTTACTTGTTAGATTGAATAGATAAGGAGCCAACTATAAATTACGTCATACTTTAAGGGGTCCTATATTTTGTTATATCACATTTTAATATATATAATATAATATATAAACACAATTTCAGAATTGCTTTTTCAACTTAAATATTCTATGTATAAAAATAGAAAAACTGTCGTCGTGGCGAAGCGGAACATTATATGATTTGAATTTCCTCGTTCTGATAGACAAAGCGTGTTTAACAAAAACATCAAAAAACTTAAAAATATGTAACGTCATATAAATTGGGTGAAAGAGGATCTTAGAAATGTGTCTAGCAATGACGGAGGAGAGTTCAAAAAACAATTATATTAATATGATGTAATTTATGGATGACCCCTACATAAATGTTTTATTAGTCACTTAATTATTTATTTGATTCATTAATTATGTACAACGTAAATCTGTTGGTATTTTGTATGTAATAGCGTAATGTAAGACGTTAATTTTGTGTGCGTTTACAATACAGATTATAAATAGGTGAATTCGTTTTAATTTTAACAGTTGCATTGACAGTTCGATTTGACAGTTGACGTCTTGTAAGTATAAAATACAGATTATATATTGTATTTGTAATATGTCCGGTTGTAATGGCCTGGTGTTACCCACCGAGTGTTTTTTTATTGGTGTGCCAATTTTTTTTTTGTAATTATGAAACTTGGCCATTATCTCTGGTAGATTGTATTGTAATCGCATTATAGATTGTAATTATTTCTTATTATATAGTCTGCATTGCGTTTGTCTAATGTTAGCTTTTAATTATCTAATTTGATTAGGTTAGGTAATATATATGTTTTTAATGTATTATTAATAATTTTACTGATAATATGTTTTAAATATTTTAATCTTACTAAATATACATAAGTGTAACGAAAGAATCATTGGAAAATAATTTGTTCCCCGGATTGTATTATCAACTTTTATGTTATTGCTAATATTTTATTAGGTTTCAATATCGGTGCTCTCACATTTATGAACAAATAAATAATAATCATAATTTATATATTTTAAATTAAGTTTTTTAATGCAAATGCAAAGCAGACTATTATATATGTACGTTATCTTCCATTAGATTCGTAGTTCGCTGCGGTGCGTACCTACCATATGCGTATTAACAATAAATAAATTAATAATGATTTATGTTTGTGTTTTATTTATAAATACGAGAAGGCTATTTATTGAAAACACATTAAAAGCATCTAAATACGTACATAAAAGGCAGATTTAATTAAGTTTAATTAAGTATGAGATTGTCGTGGCGCAACAGCACACTGTTCAGCGCGATTCTCTTTCGAGGAACATGTTTTTTTTTCATTTCCTCACTTTGACAACAACACTAAAAGCGGTGTTATATATATTGCGCCTGGTTGTGAATTCGATCTCCACTCATTTCTTCCCCTTCATGGCGAGTCAGAGCTTAGTTTTGAGCTCTGTCACTCAACACTCAATGATTTTAGTTCGGCGAGAAGTGGAGAATAGAGTGTTATAACACTAAGGTCTCTCTGCCCTCCCTGCTGTGTGCGGAATACAGTGTGAAACTGTTTTTTTTATTAAATAACTTCAAGCAAAACTAAAGCATTAATTATTTCCGTATTTGGTATAAGTATATATAATAATATATACTATAAACAAAAAAATATATATTATAATGACATTATTATAGCTTCTTGGCTACAGAGAATATAAATTTACAACCCTTGCTTATCTCAAGGTCTGTAAATGCGACGGTTGTGGGCTCAATTCCCACTTGGGGGACCTCGCTCTGGTAACAAGAGAATGCGCAGCGTGAAATTCCGCCACTCAACAAGAGCGGAATGTCTTAACACTAAGGTCTCTCTGCCTACACTGCTTTATATTATGTGAGACAGAGCGTGACAAAACATCATTCTTCCGAACAATCATACGAAACAGAAAGCGAAAACGGATTGTCACGAAATTTATCCCTTTCTATTACTTTATCTAATAAAAGACGGACCATCTTTTGCTTATATTTAAAAGAAGATACTGTTGTTGTATATGGCATATAATAAAATAAAAATCTTATTTAACAAATAAAATAATGAAAAATAAATAACACTTGCATGTTCACAACAATAACTATTAATATAACGTTATATTAATGCAACACACGTATTTTACTGTAATAAGTCAATAGAGATATTTTTTATCTTTACATATTATATTTATATATATTTTTTAATTACTAAGTCCTTACATATATATCTATTTTTCTACATAATGTAGGGACTTGCCGCTTTACATACTTTTCTGCTTAGAAACAAGATACCTGCTCCCCAAGTGGCTGACAGTTGGCACACGTCCTTGAACGCAGTGGACATGTAAAGTAAGCATGGGTGAGAGTTGTAATATTTTTTGTTTTATCACTTCAATACCATGAAATTTTATTTCAATTTGAATTAGCTTTATAAAATATATTTGACAATTAGAAGATAGTTACAATGAAATTACCTCAGAAAATGAGGATTACGAGAGCAGTATCCATAATATACACACATATATACCATAAAAATTATTGATATTATACATTTACAACATTACATTTTTTTCTCTGATGTCTCTCTATGTTTCTATAGGTTTAAGTCGTTTAAGTTCCTACTTCATTATTAACTTAAACGGCTTAACTCTATAGAAACATAAACATCTGAGAAAAAAAAATGTCAAAGAAACAATAACTTGTTTAATTTTACTTTCCTTTCAAAACTGAAATACGTAAGTTACGATCAGTAAAGAAATTAAAATTCATTAGTTACGAATTATATCGAAGATGCGGAAATAATTATACTTATGGTTTATTTGTGGTCCCGGGTTAACACTTCATAGCTTAAAGAAAAAATAGCAGAAATCTTTATAGGTTTAATACTTCCATAAACTTTAAATAAACAAGCGGATAATCTGAACTTACTTTCTTGAAACGCGGTTGAGAACTCTCGATTAAGTCATTTTAAAAAAAAAATATTTCGGAGCTACGGCGCCAACGACAGACGGCAGTTAGTCGGACACTAGATTAGCTTTGTCCATCCCAATAAAACACGGACAACGTTAAATGATAAAACCAATAGATCTAAGTAACGAAGCGTTTTATTACCACTATTAAAATATATAACGACCCATTTAAAGACAATAAAATTTGAACTAACCTTGATATGTAAAACCTTATGAAACTTATAAAATTCCGCTGACAGAGCAAAACTTCGAACGCGGCGCCAAGCCGTTTTCTCATCGATTTCCTAAAGCGCATGTCACATTTCCCGCCATTTCAGTACCGCGACGCCATTACTGAAGTATGGACGTTGTTTAAGTTTATTCTACTTTATAATTATTAAAATAAATATTTAAATTGTGAATGACGTTACATACAATTAAATTAAATTTGTGTTGTAAATTAAATATTATTAGTATTTATTGATGTAATAGTTTTTATAAGTCGTTCGTGGTTTTAGATGTCTTGATTTTCGGCTACGTTTTGGTAACAGATCGATAAACACGTAAGTTTCTTATAAATTCTTTTTGGTATATATATTTAATAATTTTATATATTCTTATTAAATATAAGTAAATTGTGAGGTAATTAGTTACATTAATCAAAATAGAAAATATATATATATTGATATAATAAAAATAGTTAGCCAGATAGAATGAAACCACAACAACAACCTAAGTACAACAACCATTTAAGATGATTACACAAAAAAAAATAAAACTTAGAGATAATTTCACAAGCTTTCTACCAAACAATAGACATAAGCCGATTGGAAAATTTATCACAGGAATCGTCGTATATATTAGCATCTACGTCATGCCGTTGGAAATTGTGAATTTTATCTCTGTAGGCTAAAAAAATATTTTCCGTAATTTCGTCTGCTAATATGTAACTTGATCTGTTTATTTCGAAACAATATTTGGTGCAACATAAATTATGTATGTATAAACTAATCTTATATATAAGACTATTGTAAGTACTTAATTAAAATTTATACAGTAGAAAGAATCCTACGTAGGGTATGTTCGTTTTTTTGTTTAACTAATTTTGTGGGTGTATATGAGATTTATAGAAACATTTTTTAATTGTAACATTGCAATTAGCAGTTATTAATTTTGTTATATATATTTACCTACAATACAATATATAAATAATATCTTTTTATAATTAAAAGACATACAAGATGCTGTCGTGGTGCAGTAGGGTGCGGGTTTGATTCCCACTCGAAGGAATTAATTATTATTCATTAATATTTTATATTTTTCACTTGGGTAACAAGCAACGCCTCGAAAATTCGGCTGAAATAGGGGAATAGAGTGCTTAGGTCCGTATTTTTAAGCAGTTTTCAAGTCTGATATCGATCTTGAGGTGTCTTTTACATTTATAAATGATATATCTATGAATATAAATACGGGCATCAACACTAGGTTTCCCCTCCCCCTTCTATATGCGGGATACAGTGTGAAGCTGAAAAAAAAACGACAGTATATACAAAATGCACACTAAAATACAAATGAAACGACAAATACTCAACGATTGCTAGCACTTAGTACCTTCTTTTATATTAAGTGATCAGTTAACACTGTCTTTACTTCCATTTATCATGTCGACTACTTAAGTACTCTTCAGCAAGACAAATAATAAGTCACCCGTGAATCTTACGTTTTAGGACTTGTAGATGTGATATAAATCTTCTAAATGTAAGAGGAATTTCTTTCTCGTTAATATCTAGTAGGTTCGTTATCCATTTAAGAGAAATATTTACAGTGTTTTCACTATTTTAGCTACGCCTCCGTCGTCAATTGTAAATAATAAAAATTGTGTATCATTAAAGTATGGCACATGATGACATGACTGAACGCAAGTACAGTGAGAAACGTTAAATATAATCTATTTATATATATTTATAATAAAATCGTAATGTATCGTTGTCTATACATGGAAAATATAAAAGAAAAAGTGTTGTTGGTGACATTTAATAACGTAAATAAAAATAATAATTACGTATTTTTAAAAATTTTTGGTCCAAACGCACTGAGATGAACGTTTGTTTACGCTTATTTTAGAAACGGCTAACTGATTAAAAACTACCCATTGGTTTGTTTGCCAAACTACCCTTAACATTTATTTTTTGTTTTATTAAAATAGTTTCATAATTAAAGAGGTATATATAAATATAAAATATTTTGTCATAACAAAATTGCTACACCATAATTGACTGCAACTTTAGTAATTTCCAAAATTTTAAAAGTAATGTAATGTTACCAGAAATAAGAAGTAAATAAATAAGCTGAGTAGTTTATGCGGGCGAAGCAAAGAGCGGGTTGCTGTTTGTGGTTGCGCTTAGTTTTCATGTATTATATTGTTTTCATACATCTATTATTCGTAATTATATGGAACAGAATAAGCTATTTTTAATACGACTGCATTATTTTTTTATATTGTTGCTTTCTATTAAAATGTGTAATATAGAAATAAACCTTAAATCTCACGCTCGTACGTGGCCGTATAATTATTATCAAACATCAAATACCAGCTTTCTAATTTTTTCCCTTAATTGTTATGCAAAATGTTACATTAAGACATACCTATAGTTTCACACGGTATTCCTGGAGAAAGACTACGAATAGGTTACACCTACTGTTATTTATTTTTGACAACTTTCATGAGAAGGAGGTTATCAATTCGAATATTTTTTTTGTTTGTTACCTCAGAACTTTTGGCTAGGTGAACCGGTTTTGATAATTCTTTTTTTTTATTTGAAATCTGCTGTTACCCGTGTGGTCCGATTTCAATTTGATTTTTGACAATATTATCAATAAAAAAATCGCTAAGTCTTAAATTTGCATGAGGTAAGTGAGCAACAAAAGGACGAATAACTAAAAGCAGTTAGTAAGAGCGAACTGATTTTAATAATTGTTTTTTTATTGGAAAGGATACACTTTAAGGGTAGTTCGATGAGATTTGATTAGGTTCTTATTATTGGATCCGATGGGAGTCGTATTTTTTTGTTATTTAAATAATAAAAACATACTTCAACTGAGAATCAGGTAATTTAAAAGTAGTTGTCTGAAAGCATAATGAACAGAATAAAAAACGTCAACGTTTGGTAAAAATCTTGTAGTCTTTTAAGTATAGGCAAAGCTTTCGCCTCTATAAAAAACTTAATAAAAAAATGTAATTTTAAAAAAAGCACAGTAAGCAACTGTTATATAAACCGTATATTATTTAAATAAAAATAAAAATATTATAATGAAAAATAGAACGAAAATTCCTCCATGATTTTTATTTTTTAATTAACGTATTAAGCTACCTAATTAATACACAATTAAGAATTCAATTTGCGAAATATCAATTAAGCTTAACAGATGACTGATCTGCCAATTCTGTCGGTTACGTAGGTTTCGTAACTTAAATCAAATTGTACGTTATACGTATACTTAATACTGTATAACGATAGCTTATCGTTCGTTATAACTCAAGACTAAAATAAGTCTGGAAGCCAGTCGTAGCGCAGTGCCACAAGCGTACGACTTTAAATGCTATGCACTCGAGGAAATGAAATATTTAATATTTTCACTCCCTTGCTCTGTAGTAAACGTGGAACGGAGTGTCTTCACACTAGGTTCCCAAGTTTTACTCTGCCTACCCTGCTATGCGCGGGATATAGAATGTTAAATAAAAGTTTTTAATAAAGTTAATAAAAAGTATTGATAACTTATACGGCTTAAATTAATATGTAAGTAAATATTGTTTTAGGGGATTGATATTATAGTGTCTACAATACAACCATTTGCATGGATATTAAAAAAAATAAAGAAACAAATTTTTTTTAACATTTTTACAGTATTAATTCACATTTAGGAGAGAAAATTGTATTTTTATAAAACTACACAGCAGGGTAGGCAGAGGGAACCTAGTGTTAAGACACTGTGTTCCCCACTGCCGAATTGTGAAGGCATTGCGTGTTGAGTGGCAGAACTCATATACTCATACCGCGCTTTGCCTCGAAACCAGAGCGAAGAAATGGAATTATAAATTAAAGTAAATATTTCATCATCTCATCTCTCGAATGAGGATTGAACACAACCAGTCGGTTTTACAGTCAAAC
>DVQM01001633.1:0-11580 GCA_018231645.1 Heliconius ricini | reverse complement strand
CAACCAGTCGATTTTACAGTCACACTTCGTGCCGCTGCGCCACGACTGGCCTCGACTATGAATATCGTCCTAATAAATATTTATTCGTCATTCTACATATAGGTGATAATTTTCAACCGAGCTCTAAGCATGTCGGTACATTGTCATCTAGTGATATAGTTAGCGCTAGAGTGTTAGCGTTCCCATGATACGATGGTGATCCCGTGGGATAGTTTATAAATTATAACTTTTTAAGGCCATCGTGGGACAGTTATTGTGTAATATGTAAGTGTAATGGGTGTGGGTTCGATATCAATCGGTTTCGCTTCGATTCGATCCGAGTGAATCCATGTATTTAAATTATTATAATTCCTTTTTTTGTATATTTACATATATAAATTTATATTTCCATTTCTTCGCTCTGGTGTCGAGGCAAAGCGCGAGTTCCGCCACTCAACACGCAATGCCTCCAGAATTCGGCGAGAAAGTGGGGAACAGAGTGTCTTATGGTTCAGAGTGTCTTAGGTTCCCTCTGCCTACCCGATGTGTGCAGGATACAGCGTGAAGCTGATTTTTTTTTATTATATTTTCCTCGCTTTGGTAGAAAAAGTGTGGCAAACAATTTCTGCCAATTAAATTGGGGAATGATGTGTTTTAACTTTAGGTACCCCCTTCTTTTTACTTTGCGGGAAAAAGCGTCATGTAATTGATTTATTACCTGATTGTGGTAAAGCTCAAAAGGAAGGTTATATTTTTAGGTGTATGTATGTTTGTATGTATACCTGTTCCTTTTTCTCTTATATATGTTAAACCAGAACCGATTTAAATAATTAATACATCGCTGGATTTGTCTTGATGGCGTGAGCGTTATGGATTAATATATTAATTTGGTTAGATTATCCAGTTGGTTTTTTTTTTATTAATAATTCACTTGTTTTGTAAAATAATTATGGTAATTGTCGAGGCAAAGTACCGCGTTGAGTTCCGCCATTCAACATGCAATGCCTCCAGAACTTAGCGGAAAACCAACTTGGGGAACGGAGTGTTTTAACAGTAGGTTCCCTCTGCCTAAACTGCTGTGTGCGGGATACAGCATAAAGCTGAAAAAAACACTCACTCTTTCCATTCTAACCATATTTGTAAAAAAAAGTAAAAACTTAGACATCTGTAATATTGTTTTTTTTCCTCTGAAATTCTTTATTTTTAATATACAGCTTTAGAGTGACCTAAGTATTAACAATATTATTTCAAACATGCATTCAGAGTCTATAGATATACTCGTACATATATAAATTCAGTTCTAAAAAAAAAGGAAATATTATTTATATGGAAAAAATATATAAAAGGTATATAAATATTTTTTACATAAAGTTATATTGGTTGATTATTTTTGTACCATAATATAATGTAATTATTTAATAATTATCAATGTATGGTTTTCTTTTAGTTTTCCAATTTTAACCTTCCTTATATTTTTGGCAACAAGTATAATTACATAAAATACAATACAATTATGTATAACTCAATACGGATAATGCCTCCAGTATTTAGCGGAAATTTAATAGAAAGGAGGTCTCTTAACATTAGGTTCCCACTGCTTACTTTGTTATTTAGGGAATCCAGCTTGAAGCTACAGAAAATCATATATACATATTTTAAAAAAATATAATACTTTTAGACTTGTATCGAGAAAATTTATATCTATAGACTCGTATCGTGCTTCTCAACTTTAAGCGAATTGCCCCCTAACAAGTGTACCTTACTCTATCCTTACACAAACGAGTAAAAAGTCAAATTTACAAAAGGTTAAACTATGAAAGGAACACAGTCAGTACTTATCTTATCAGAATATTTACATTGGAGGGTCTCAAGGCATTGTAATGGTTCGGAAGCTATTTAATCCTACAGATTTTTTTCATAAAAAATTATGTTTGTATACATTTTTGATATAAAAAATTGAATAGATTTAAAAAAATTGTACACTATTGTTTATGTAGAGCATATATTTTGTGTGGAATGTTTCATTTAATTACTAATTTATATAAGTTAATACTTTTTGCAATTTAATATTACATTCAAAATGCGATTTAGAAATTCATTGCATTAAAAAAAGTCCATATATAGCTCTAAATATCGACTCTATATTTCAAAGAAAACAATATTATTAAATTACCTTTATTAGAAAATATTTTATTCCACGAGTCATAATATAAAAGCCAAACTATTACAATGCCTCTATATTTAGTTTATATACAGCTCTCTTGAACTCTATGGGAGGTAGTGACTACTTCCGGTCGTAGGCGGTGCGCAGTGAGTGATGACGTCACGCCTGAGCCCGGACTGCACGCGTTCACGCCTTTGTTCACGCGGTTTAAACTATGATATGACTGTAAAATAAATGTTTTTATTAGATATATGAGAAAATAACCACAAATTGGTTGTAATTATTTTTTGTATAAAATTGGTGGCTCTACATGTGATAGAAAAGGAATATATATTTTTATTTTTTTTTATTTATATACGTAATAACCGTTATTGCGCTATGTTATTGTATTATTCAAATTATAAGTATATTTAAATATATTTTTTGCACAAATACTCTAACATAAATATTCACAGCCACCATCTAAAATCACATTAGACTAAGTGGAAATTCAATACTTATTACACATAAATTGAATCACAATTTTTTTTATTTATCAATTGATACATTTTCTTAAAAAGTTGAATACTTGAATAAAATTTAAGCATATTATTATTGAAATTCCTAATGAATCTTTGTGTTACCTTTTTATTAAATTTACATATATTTTTACAATTTCACGTTTAATTTTCTACAATCATTTAAATATTTACAGCATTTGTTTCCTCACTGTTTTTTTGTGAATGATTCTAAAAAATCAGAATCATTTCTTGTTTTTTATTTCGCGTGAATTTGAGTCACAATATTGTAGAGAACGTCGAAAAGACTCTAGTGCCTCGCACTTAGTGGAACAAAACAACACCTTGAAACTGAGGGTAGCTACAAAAAATTGTCAAGAGCGAATGTCAGAGTTTTAATAACCCAACATTATTAGAGTGTAGTGTCCGCATCATTAAGCAGAGTTCATTCAGAATGTGTTGTAGAGAGTAAAAAAAAATATATGAAAGTAATTTAAATGCTTGGCCCATATAATGCTAATTGTGGCTGCTTCGGAAATATAACGGTGACCTAGTAAGTGAACGTACAGTATATATTGTATTTACTTTGCTATTGTGTTCAACATAAAAAAGTCACTTCATTTTGAATGAAAACACACTTCAGTAGTGCACATAATTGCGTTTTTTTTTATTAAAAAAAAAGACCACATGAATTGGCGGTGTAAAAATTTGTACAAAACTTTCTTTTCAGTTGTGTTAGATTCTATTCTACTGGTGTTAATAACAGGCTAATTGGGTAAGAAAGGTTTTTGCAGGTTTATTTATTTTTGTAGCTTTGATGATTTTTTGTGTGGGAATTTTAGTAATGACATATTAATATTTATTTCCACATCGTTTTTTCTTGGTGACTTAGTATTAACATAAATATTCGACGTAGCTCGATAATAACGTATAGTTTACTTAGCTTTCTTAGAGACAGTTTCTGAGAGTTACAGCTTCGAATTCCACTCTGTTCAAATTTTAAGTTTCTAAATATTTGTTGCTTAGTAAATTATTCTGTACTTCGCTTTCTGGTTATTGTAATACAAATGTATAATTCATTAGAGACTACTATAGAGACAAAATGGAAAAAACGAATTAATTAATTATAATATATTTAACTCCCTCAAATGGTAATCGAATTTAAAACCATCGCGTTTAAAACCAAAACCTATACTTACACTAGTCAAAGGTATTTTATAGTCTTTTTTCCTGAAGTCCGCGTAATATCCGCCGCCGTCGGGCTCGGAGCGGGCGTCGTCGCTGACTTCACGGACCTTACCGTTAGACGGCGGTCGCTGCAGACTCATGTAGCCATTCGATACAGGCCTTCTTTCTGTTGAATTAATTTGGATGTTAATATTTTGAGTTAGTCTTGTATAGATTTTTTTATAGCTTCACGCTGTATTCCGCATATGGCGGGATAGGAAATTTTGTGTTAAGACATGCGACTTTCAGTCCAATTTTCTAGACATTGCGTTTTGGGGAGTGGAAATCAACGCGGCGCTATGTCTTGCTACCAGAGCGAAGAAATGAAAATATTATAAGATTTATTATTTTTTTATTAGCAATTTATTGTGTTATGGGTTATGAAATAAAAAATCAATTGATACGAAGAAGTATTGTATAAAGTTATATTTTTATATTGAATCGTCTTTTGTTTACAGAATTCTCATTAGCATTGTATATGTGGGATCGAACAAAAATTATTTGAATTAATTTCAAATTTACAACGTTGGCATGTTATTAAAAAATAAATATAAGATATATAATATAAGGCCAGTCATAGTCCCAGGATCACAAGTGTGCGACTGCAAAAGCGTCTGGCTGTGGGTTCAATCTTGACACGACGAAATTAAATATCTATTTTAATTTACATTTTCATTTGGCATGGTATTAAGGCAAAGTTGCGCCACTCAACAAACGGAAAAATGACAACGGAGTGTTTTAACACTAGGTTCCTTTTACCTACCCTTTTCTGTGCTGGATACGGTGCGAAACTGTTTTATTTATATAATAACAAATATAAATTATAAGAAGAAAACGAATAGCTGAAATTCACGTTTAAAATCGAATATTTCAAAGTTCCAACAGAAATGAAAGGTGTCAGAATTCACAGATTCACTGTCCTACGATTTGTATTGAGCTCTGTGAATAAATGAAGCGTTATAATGGTTACTTCGTATCTGAGTATTGAATTGCTAACGACGTTACCTAACAGGTTTTGCCCTATCATTATGGGTCGTGGATTCGAATTCGTAGTGTTGTTTAATTTACCTTTCTTTATGCTCAATGTTATTTTGTTATCAGCAGTATAGCAATAGGGAACATGATGTTGAAACGTTCCGTTATCCACTTCCCGTGCAATAATAAAGACATTGGGTGCCAC
The DNA here is from genome assembly GCA_018231645.1 of Heliconius ricini. Taxonomy (NCBI): domain Eukaryota; kingdom Metazoa; phylum Arthropoda; class Insecta; order Lepidoptera; family Nymphalidae; genus Heliconius; species Heliconius ricini. The sequence goes on along the minus strand of DVQM01001633.1, from coordinate 6,533 downwards.
TCGACGCCGCACTTTATCTTGTTACCAGGGCGAGTATATGAAAATAGTTCATTCTACAAATGTGAATCGAACCCACAACCGTCAGTTCACAGTCGCAAATTATCATGTTTAGCTATCATACACGCGTTACGATCACACTTCACTGTCCAGAACAAAGTTTCGTTCGTAAGGCTAAGCACTTAAAATAGAAATAAAATTTACATAAAAATATCATAAAATAAACAAAAGCTCCTTTTCCTTTATCTACTTACTACAAATTCGCCATAAATGTTTGCTATGAGAAGTTGGAATTTTTGACTTGCTGACTAGGTCTTTACAATAAATATTCTTCTAAGATATTATTCGAATAATAAAAAAATGGCAGTCGCAGAAAGTATCATATTTATATAAATATTTTAAATTTTAAAAAAGCTAAGGTTATTTTTCAACATTTTTTTTTGCTTCACACTACAATAACAGGGTAGGTGAAGGGAACCTGAGAACTTACACTAAGTACACAGTTACACTAAGGCACTCTATTTCCATTAAAACATTTTATTTCTCCACTTCTCGCCGAATTTTGTAGGCATTGTCTGTGGAACTTAACGCCGCGCTTTGCCAATTAATTATAATTATGACTATGAAATAAAAAAAATATTTTTTCATATATTTCTATACTTGCCATATAAATTTGGTATTATATCTGGATCAGCGTCGTCTGTGGGATCAGGTTCGGGGGCGGGACGAGCTTCGGCCTTCACGGGAGTACTGCATTGACCACTTCGTTCAGCGTACATTGATTCGCTAAGAAAAATAGTTAAGTTTATAAATTATTTTCATAATGACTTAGTGGTGCGCTGACAGGATCTGTTTGTAAGCGAGAACTATGGGTTCGAATCTCGTGAGTAATATTTATATTTACTTTATTTTCATTTTCTCGGCCAGGTAGGCGAAGCGCTCTATTAAGTTCTGCCGTACAACATGCAATGGTTCGATAATTTCTAGGAAATTTAGACACTCAACAGACAATGTCAAGAATATTCGGTAAGGAAAGAAAAACAGTTAAGGTAAAAAAAAAGTAAAAAAGTTACTTTAGGTTCCCTCCACCTTCATACGATATTATGAGGGAAAAGATACAAAGCTGTTTTTTTTTGAATTTGTATGAACACCATCGTGGTGCATTTAGGAAGTACGAGTATTTTATTGAATTTTGTTTAATCGTGGGTTCGATTTTCAGTTCGCACAATGCCTATAATATATATTTATATATTACTGTTTGCCTGCTTTGCTTTGGTGCTGCAGCTGCTTGGTCACGTTAATAGAAGATCTATCAACGTGACCAAGTTCGAGACCAGACAAGACGTTTCATATCGCAACACTAACAAAAAAAATGCAAAATATATGTTACAAATGTTGTATACTAAATAAAAGTTTAACGAAATGAAATTGTCCTTGAAGCCTTTTGTATATGGCAAAGTACGAAAGTACTCAATCAGTACGACAACTAACTTTTTTCTTGGCTAACCCATATATTACAATATTTCAATAATTCAAAGGTATAAAATCTATGATGACATTTTGGTATTTAGTTCAACCACGAAGTGACCTAAGTATAAAGGTGATCGAGATTGTAATCTTCAAACAAATTTGATAAAAGCTTCAAAGCTTTTATATAAGGCTAGTCGTGCACCACAACTTTATTAGTAAAATGGAAAGTTCCATTTGATTCGTTTCAGTAGGAATTTCGAAAAATCCTATGTTAGTTACGCTTTCTCTCTCTGACCTACATGCCCATATTTAACCTCAGAAGCCCAGTAGCTTTGTCTGTCAGTTACTCAGTAACGATAGAGCTCTTTTTTATTCAGCTTCACGATATAGTGCACACAGCGGGGTAGGCAGAGGGAACCTTGTGTTAAGACATTCTGTTCCCCATTTTCCAACGAATGATGCCCCTGTGCCTTATCAGATGCCTGACGCCTCTTATACAGATTGTAATTAAGTAAAAATACCATTAAAAATAACTAAAATATCTTTTAATTATTATGATTACGAGTACTAAAATATTTTCTAATTTTGAATGAAATTGAATTTATTGCTTAAAATAGCAATTAAAAATTTTCCTCTTTTAAAATTAAAATTAAGACCAGACAGCCATCTTACCAGTGGCCAGTCGCGGCGCAGGTGCACAAAGTGTGACTGTAAAATTGACTGTTTGTGGGGTCGATCCCCACTCGAGGAAGTGAAATACTTATTTAAATTTATATTTTAATTTCTTCGCTCTGGTGTCGAGGCAAAATGCGGCGCTGACTTAAGCCACACAAAACGCAACACCCCCAAAACTCGGCGGAAATTGGAGAATGGAGTGTCTTAACTCTCTCTCTTTCTCTCTGCCTACACTGCTGTGTGCGGAATACTGAGTGAAGCTGATTTATTTTTATTTACAACCGTCTTACATCATTTAGTTAAATTAGGAGTTTAAACCCACCAAGCACCACCAGATGCAAATCCATTCGTCGCGCTAGCGAGGCGTGGTCCAAATCTTTTAATCGGCTCAAGCCTGTTTCAGGGAAGTTCCGGTCTGGTTATCACATACCTGCTTTGGACTTAGACCAATTTCAATCGAATCGAACGTTTCTGTTTATTGGTATGTGGAGATAGAAATAGATGAATTAAATCTTTTGTCTGATGGGATCTTTATTTTTACAGTAGGGATTTTTTCATATGCAATTTAAAATGGTCATGGTGCAGGAGTACAAGCGTGGTGCTGTAATTGCGAGAGGTAGAGAGTTCGATTTAAAGTCGAGGAAAAAAAAGGTTTTATTTCCTAGCATTGGTAACGAGGCAAAGCGCAGAGTTGAGTTTCGTCTCTTAACACGCAATGTTTCCAAAATTGCGCGTAAAGTGGGGAACGGAATCTCTTAGCACTAGATATCCAGGTTCCCACCGCCTACCGTGATATATGTGAAATACAGTGTAAAACTAAAAAAATAAACAAATAGTTGTGCAGTAACTGCATCAGTTGAGACACTTTCGAACCTCTTTTCAAGCAGTACATATTTACATTTTTTATAATTAGTCGCACATACTTTAATTTTATTACTGTATCAATATTTATTTATTTATGCGGCCAGTCCTGGCGCAGCGGCACGAAGTGTGACTGTAAATCGACTGGTTGTGGGTGTGTGGTTATATTTCCATTGTGGGTGGGTGGTTGTTTCCATTTTCTTTGCTCTGGTGTCAAGCCTAAGCGCGGCGTGAAGTTCTGCCACTCAACATGCAATGATTCCAGAATTCGGCAGAAAGTGGGGAACGGAGTATGTTAACACTAGATTCCCTCTGCCTACCTTGCTGTGTTATAAGATCTTGAAATAAATACGTCAGCGACTGAAAACGCTATGGTTGTGGCTTCGATTCCCACTAGGGTAATAAAGAATTATTATTAACTCGCTCAAGTAACAAGACAAAACGCGGCATTGAGTTCCGTCACTAAACCAATAATGTTCCAAAAATTAGACAGAAAGTGAGGACTATGGTGTCTAAACACTACATTCCAGCTGCGTGAACTTAATATAGAACTTACCTCAACGGAGCGTGCTTAGCGGGCAAATGTCGATGTCGATTCACATGTTTTTTGTACAGTATAGCAAGTATCCCACACACCGCTGTAGCCATCAACGCTGACATCGCTGCTATAGACGCTAGTACTGGTGACATGCCTAACGAACTGCTTTCACCTGTTAGATAAACGTTAAGTATTTAGTGTCTAAGGGTGAACAGAAGGACCCTGGAAACCAAAGATAAACATAAATTTTTTAAAAGTTAATAAAGTAATCAAAAAATAATTGTATTGAAATTAATTTCGATTTCCTAGGAAAATTAAAAACGGTGTGTTTTCTCCCAACTTAGAAGACCGAAAAAAAGTATTGCATTATTTTGCTTGTTCTTAAACAGTTCGTACGCAGCCATCGTGGCGCAACCGGATAAAAATTGACTATAATTGTTAAAGATTCGATTTCCCCTCACTGAAATTATATAATTTAAATAACTTTTAGACTAAGCGTGGCGTTGAATTTCGTCACTTAACACGCAAAATTACGAAAACGAGGTAGAAAATGGGAAAGCGGGAATGAGCGTGAAGCTGCTTTGCTACTCTTTCTACTAATTGAAACTTACCAAACGAGTACAGTGAACGTTTAATCAAACACTTAAACAAAATATGAACAGTCACAAAGTAAACACTCGACTCAGAGCGGGATAACTTTTAATTTCCCGTCAAAATTCCCGCATTAAACACGGCAGCTAATAAAGTTGTGAAAATTTCACCATTTGCGAGTTCCAAACTCCTTTTGAAGCCTAAGTGAGTAACAAGTTTTCAAGCATGCGAGCTAAATTAAAGCTATTTAAGTGATTTTTTATTAAAATTGTTAGGCAAATGAAGCTTATAAACGGATGTTGGCTCTAGTGAGAGCCAGTGGAAATTGATTTAACACTTTATGCTCTATTTCCATAGAAGAACAAATCTTTTTTGAATAATTTGTTAGTTATTACACAATTCAGCGGAAAATTTCGAACGGAGTGACTGAACACTAGGTTCTTTCTGCCTACCATGCTGTGAGGGATGGAGCTGTTCGTGAAGTTGATTAATTAAAGAAGAAAAAGGGTTTCAATATTACGTTACTTAGCTTGTACACAATTGAAAAAATAGATCGGGGTTTATTGTTTACACGTTACCAAAACAGAAACAAACAATTTTAAAACTTTTGTATGTCTGTCTGTTTGTCCACCACACAACAGCTGGTCCGTATGTTTATAGTACAAAAGTGCTTATAAAAGTTTATTTGAATAAATAATATTTTGAATTTGAATTTCACTGAAAGATTTTAATAAATCGCAGAACCCAGATTTACACTATAAAAGCAAGTTTGCTTATCTTATCTAGATAAACATAAAATAACTAAAAAAAAATCATCATTTTTCAAGATCAACTTTATTGGTAGACCACGAAGCCAGAAATACACGTATGACAAATAATATTGAATTCCTTTATTTTTAATGAATCACCTTCACGAGCAGCTCTATCTCGCAAACAGCAAGGTAGGCATAGGGAAACTAGTGTTAAGACACTCCATTCTCCATTTTCCGCCAAATACTGAATAACGGCTGAGTTGACAACCAATGAAAATGAGCCCTAAAATAGTAATATTTCTCGAAATTTCGGAAAAAAAGATTTTCAGAGATGCGCGCGAAGGTTTATATATATATATATATATATATAATAAATTTCCTAATATGTAGAAACATCATAATACCAATATAACTCGTTATACGTAATGGTATACAAAAATTTATAAAATACTAAAAGTATATGAAGCAGCTTTATGAAAAACATTATATAGTAAATGAATTCAAAGAAATAGATTATATTTGTTACATCGTTAAGTTAGCAGATTCGAATCCTCGCCAAAACAATTCACTGATATAAGACATATTTAGAACAGAGACCAGTCGTAGTAGAGTGTTGTGAGTTCGATTCCCATTCGGGGAAATTAAATATTTTAATATTTTCATTTCTTTGCTGTGGTGTCCTCCATTCAGCACGCATTGCCTTCATAATTCGGCAGAGAATGGGGAACGGAGTACCTTAACACTATGTTCCCTCTGCCTACTCACCTGTGTGCGGGCAAGCGTGATACTGAAAAAGAAACATTAATAAAATGTAAAATTCAGGACAGTTGGCTAGATTAAACTCACCAGTATATTTAGCTTGTCCCTTCAAAGTGACTGTTTCTATAGTAGACACGTCGCTCCTGCCTTTCGCGTTCACCGCATATAAATCTATTCTGTAGCTGACACCGGGTGGCAGGCCGCGGATTTCAAAGTATGGGGGAGTTCGGTTGGTTGAAACATTGTAGCGCACCTGTGAAAGTAAGAATGTATTAAAAAAACGGTATCTCCTATAGGGTAGGGTACCAAAAGAACCTAGATTTAAGATTCTGTTCCCTATTTTTCGTTGAAAATATTGCGTATTGAGAGGCGAAACCAAACGCCGTGCTTTGTCTTGTTATCTTAACGAGAAGCTGAAAATAATACGATTATTCGAGTGGAAATCGAATACACAGCGTGTTTAACGTCGGACACAACGCCAATGGTGTTCAATGTATACAAATACAATCTGTATATTATGATATTAATTTAATTTTTTTCATATTTCATGCTTTATTTAAATATTACACAGAATTTTTATTTTAGGAAATGGGTACCTAGAAACCTAGTGTTAAGATGCACCATTCCTATTATTCTTATTGATAACAAATTATGGAAACATTGCGCGTCTAGTGGCGGAACCTAACGCTGCGCTTTACCTCATTAACATAGAGAGGAAACGAAAAATACCAAATATTTAATTTTGTTAGAGGTCCAACCCACAACCTGTAGTGTTTACAGTCTCACGCTTGTGGTCCCGCGTCGCGACTGGCCTCAATCTTTAAAAAAAAAAAAACTAGCTTCACGCTATATCCCGCACACAGCAGGGTAGGCAGAGGGAACCTAGTGTT
>DVQM01001632.1:0-11583 GCA_018231645.1 Heliconius ricini | reverse complement strand
ACCAATCGGTTTTACAGTCACACTTTGTGCCACTGCGCCACGACTGGCCTCATAGAATTTTTTATTTTTCTTTTTATCTTGTTCCTAGCCTAGACAATATTGCATTCCTTATTTTCCGCCTAATTATGGTGAAATTGCTTATATGCCAACATACCCAGCTAGGTAGCTATTTTAACGAAATAAATATTTTAAACTGTTTTTACTAACCTCTGTGAGGAGAATTTTCTCTGCCGTATTCAAACATTAATTAAGGTATTAATAGATCAACACATAATATCTCGAATGAACTAGTGCTGGATGGAATGTCAAGCACGTGTATTAGTATAGTATAGTATAAGTTATAGTTTCCTTTGCCCTTGCTATTTTTTACATGATTGGTACAAAAACTAGGTAGGTTACGATAACCGACTGACAAAACGATACGAGCTAACATTCATTTTATTTTTAGCATCACGTTGTATCCGCGTATAGCAAAGTAAGCAAAGGGACCTTAGTCTTAGTCTTAAGACACTCCGTTTTCGACTTATTACCGAATTTTCTAGACATTGCTCGTTGAGTGGTGTAACTCAAAGCACGGCCAAACACGGCTCGGGAGATGAGATGAAAATATTAAATATAACAAACGAATGCCACTTCATTCTCCCATCACGTGTGACCACGGACTACTGCAAAGTGCTAGAAACATCGGGCTTCCAAAAACGTATAATACTAAAAATACGCGATTAGTCCGGAAAAATAATTTCATTTAAAATATTTTATATGAAATTATTTTTCCGGATTAATCGCATCGCATCACATTATTTCCTTTCTCCTGAGGCGAAATCGAATCTATAACCGTTGCGTTAACCGGTCACACAGTTGTACTTCTGCACCACGACAGCCTCAATACAATTTAATATTATGTATTCAAAATTTTAGCTATTCCATTAAACTATAGTACAGTACACACAAGTGGAAAGAGTTCAGCAATCGCAGTAAAAGCTACACGTCTAAGATCTTACGTTATTCTTTATTTAAGCCAGCACTGAATACTGGCTCGGATTTACTTCATGTACCTACTGCCCACCCACCTATCTACCTACCCACGTAGAATTTCATAGAATAAAAGTAAATTTCTTGTTATAAATAGGCGTAAGAGGTTTTTTATTTTTGTAAACTTTATATAATTAAAGTTGTTATAGCGCAGCGGCACAGTCTCCGACTGTAAGTGATGGATAGTTGTGGATCTGATTCCCACTCAGAGGCATAAATAAATTTATTTTGATCTCTGGTAACAACTGTAAACCTGAATATCTAATATTAATTTCAGCATGTTATTAATTAGTATAAAATATTAAGTGACTGAACACACTAAAAACACTGAAAACGGGGTTTTTTCCACATAAATACCAATTTCGCAAAATTTCCAGTTAAAATATAATTTACATACTGTGCCACAAATCTCTATAACTATGAAAAATTGCAAGCACTTCTTGTCGTGGCTTGCTTGAGAATGTGTCAACTTACATTGGAGATTCCTAAGTCTCGGTGTATTTTATAATTATTCAATCTCGAGTTTTTTCTCTCATAATACAAATAATAATTTACAAAAAGTACCAAACTAACAACACAACAAAACTAACTAACTAACGCTAATAATTTACAAAAAGCTTTTCCCACGTGAACTACGATCCCTTTATTAGATAAAACACAAGTAAAACAGTTATGTCGCGATGATCAGTATTTAGTTATATTATTTTTTTTATTTAAACTTAATTGATTTTACATAATGAAATTAGTACTAGTTTATTTACACAAGTAAATCGCGCGGCAAGCTTTTATGATTATATAAATGATGAGGTTATAAATAAAATTTAAAGGAAAAAAATATTTTCTTAATTTTAGAGAGGTTAAATAAAAGCTTATTTAGAAAAGTTTTATTGCATTTAATGAATTTTTACCTTCTAGTTATCGCTGGCTAGGTTTCTCAGTCTGTTCATATCATTCGATTCGATATCAATGGTCTACGATATTGGATTTAGAAAACGTTATATTATTTTTGGAGTTACTTTCAACGAGCCCTTTCAAGTAATGCCCATATTGTAGAAATGCATTTTAAATAACTATTCCGTCATCTTAGATGATCCGCCATATTAGATTTAGAATGACGTCACATTATTTTTTATATTACTCTCAACGAATCCCTTAATTTCATACCCATTATTTGAAGTCTATTAAAAATAACTGTTGCGCCATTTTTAATGGTCCGCCATATTGAATTTAGAATGACGTCACACATCATATCGTGCATTGTCATCCAAACTGAACGTATATACAAAATTTCAGCTCAATCGGTTGCAGATATCTACCTCAAAGTTGAATTTAAAGATTCCACCCGAACCTACATACATACACACCTTGCAAGTTAAATAATAAAAAGCTTTCAATAGAGGCCGTTGCCTACAAGCATCTGCCCCCGATTGACACAATTCCATTACTCTTAAAGTCTTTTTCACCTTTATCTACCCTCTTTCACACGAGTTTTTGGTTTTTTTATTTAACGCGAGTTTGCTAACAATGTTAAATTTACAAATATCTCTTATACGCAATAATTTATTAATTTATTTTTTAACAAAGGAGACTTCATATAATGTTTAAAAAAAAATTCAGTACTTTATTTCCGGTTAGGTTAAAATAAACGCGCGTTGTTATGTCCCGACAAAATGTAAGAATTGTTTTCAAACAGTCAAAAAGAAAGGAACTAAATAACGAGGATTCTTGGCTCTACTAAATAACGGACACATAAAAAGAAAATAAATAAAAAACTAAAGCGTACCCCGCATATAGTAGAGTAGGCAAAGTAAGCTTAGTGTTAAGACACTCCGTGCCTAACGAGCTGTCGAATTCTCAAAATATTGTACGTTGAGTGGCGTAACTCATTGCCACACTTTATCTATAAAAATCCTCACCGATTGGGTTTCGAGACCCTAATCGGTGATGATTTTTAAATCAATTTAGTTTTTCCGCTCTTGCAGATTTTCCACAACCATCGCGTTTCTCCACTACGCCACCATTGAAACGAAATCCCTACAAAAATTACTTCCCAAAAAACGTACTCTATATATTCTACATAAATCTATCATGGTAGCAGGCGAGCGTAAATCATGAGGATGCAGCAGCCGATGCCCTGGCCATGCGCCAGCTACAACTTTACGCTCTCATTAGATCCTGCCGTTCATTGTACACGGCTTATTGCTTTAATAACCGCTCTTACGAATAGAAATTGCTCTCTTTATTCTCCTTTTTCTACTTATAATATTATATTTATAATTACATTTTAACTGGCGAGACCAGTTGTGGCGAAGAACAAGGCAGCGGGTTCGATTAAAGTTCAAGGAATAAAATATTTTATGTTTCCATTTTCTTCACTCTAGTGTCGAGGCAAAGCGTGGCGTTGAGTTTCGCCACTCAACATGCAATGCCTCCAGAATTCAGCGGTAAATGGCAAACGGAATGTATTACCACTAGATTCCCTCTGCATAACCTTGCTATTTGCGGAATACAGCGTGACGCTAAAAAACAATATAATATAGCCTGTAACCTACTTGGTGATACAACAATCCTATCCATAAACAGAATTTTTTTATTAATGTCTGTGGTTCCTGAGAGCTGCTGAGTTATTTATTTTTTATTTATTCACAATTAAACAATTTTTTTATAAATTAATTTTTCAAGGAAAAAACTAATTTATAAAATAAAAATCTGTGCGCGCTCGTTATAAAAACACTAAATAAATCAAACACTCCTTAAGACTTTAACCAAACGCTAAGTATTTTATACCTCGTCGCTTAACAGCGCCTTAACAAATACAACCGAGAGAGAAATCTTTGCAAATCGAATCACCACGGTACCTGTTTACTAACTTTTAATGCTTTTTCTTCTTTTAACATTTTTCTTACTGGAATAATTAAGCGGTAGGAAAAGGTGGATACACACTGTGGTTGTTCTGTCCATCTTTATTAATATTATAAAACTGAAGTTTGTTAATTTGAGGGCATTAATCTCCTGAATAACTGCTTTGAGTAAATTTTTTAATGTTACTGGCTGTATTATATCTCGTTAATCCTTTGAATGTAACCCGCCTTACTAACGAAAAATGCATAAATATATATGGATACAATATAAACAACGTCATAAAAAGATAAAAAGCTTTCTGGCAATTTAAAGAAGTCTAAATCTAAATATTACTCTATTCACTTTTAAATGGTTAAGTTAAATAGAAATGTAGGTAGTATCAGTCATACAGGAAGCTACTATCGACTTGGAAATCACTATTGCTGAGAAGAGCCACCAAGAAACCCAAAAATTGTACTTCTGAAATATAAATTATATAAATATATAGAATATTATAAAATACGAAATGATGATGAATGTGAATAGAGCTTTAGATGCACAATGCGCCTTACAATAGTAGGGGATTAAACAAATAGAAAATAATGTTCTACTTTGCGAGTACTCAATTAACTTTTTATAGAAGCTTTTTATTAAAAACTTTCTCCATTACTTATCGTGGACTTTAGTTCTTCTTGAGTACTATCGTTTAACTGTCAAACGCATTATACATTGTTTTTGTATTGTATTTCCTACTAATACACATTATAAAAACGAAACTATGTTTGTTTTACTTTCGCGCAAGAATTTTACTGCAAACGGATTTAAATAATTTTACTGCATTATAACATACATATATTTGAACAACATATAACACACCGGTAGTAACTAAGGTGGTAGCTTCCTGTAGTACTGACAATACTGATATTTCTGTGTAACTTGACGATTCAAAGTGCATAATTGGATAAAGAACACAATTTTGATTTTGAATTTGAACAAATATTAATTAATGAATCCTTTATATTATTTATTATATCATAAGTATATTTATTTTTCTTCGCGCACCTTCTTCATTTTGAGAATTTTGTAAAGTCATGATTGAGAATGTATATATACCTGTAGAGTAGATATAAAACTAAAAGTTTCAACATTTTTTTGTTTCAGGCTGAGAATCTAATGTTCGTACTCCGCTAAGCCAATATGTTCCTTGGATTCTTGCTTTCTTGAAGCATTGCGAGTTGAATGGTAAGACTTAACGTAGTGCTTTGTCTGTTTACCAGAACGAAGAAATAAAAATATCAAATATATTTTTACAAATGTGGAAATCGAACCAACAATTGCCGGGTTTACAATCTCATACTTGTCTACCTTGCTGTGCCACAACATATTATCATAATTATCAACATTTGTTAACACTACAGCATCATTTGCCTCCGCTTACTTTGCTATTTGCGGGATATAAAGTATTGTTAAATATTTTAGGAAAAAGAAAATTACAAAGTGATTTATTGTCAGAAATCGTAAAACTACAAAAATCATCATCCGCTTTCTGAGGCTAAAATGTTCCTACTCGCTAGTGCTTATCCTAGTGTTATCACACTTTCTTCTTCTTAACCAATGTTAACACTACCATTCCATTGAGTAGAAATTTTTCACTAATTTAAATCAAATTCAATTCAAATTCACGCTGCTCGCCAATTAATTTCAAGTAAAAAAAATCTTACAACTGGAAATCGAATCCAAGACTATTAAAGAAATATAGGCAAACTGTGGCAAAATTCCATCACAATAACCAACTGGAACATATCTTGTACTGTATACAGTATTTGTAGTACTACCTACTGCGTAGGTGTTAATTGAATTGTCGACTCGAGTTTAATTAATTTTACTTTCCGCCCTGCAGTGTCTCCATCCACCGGTCTAGCGTGAATAACCACTAAATATGTAGCGTTAAAATACATATTTGAGACTTTTCTAATGAAAATTCACGAAATTTGCTGCAAAAACAATTACAAACTAACAATATTGATAAAAACTTGAATTGCAACAGAATATTTCAAATAGGAATTTGGACGAAATCTTTTTAGAAGAAGCAATGCTTAGGACATCGTCTTTCAGCCTGTATAGCCTTTATAAAAGTCTATAAAAGTCGCATACTAGAAATGCTCATTTTTTTTAAAATTCAACTACCTGCGTTTTCCATCCCGCAATGATATGGAAATAAGGGAGAACTGCGGGTTATATAAAAAAGTTTAACGTGATAATATTGTTGAGTAGCCAGCGCGCCAGTAGCGGCGCAGTTATACAAACGTGCACTCGATTGTAACCATGACAGATTCAATTCCCTCTGAGGAAAGGAATATTTGATATTTTCATTTCTTCTGGTGTGTCTAGTGGGTCACTACGAGAACATATATCTAAAATGCTAGCTATATACTGTAAGATATAGGCCCTAAATATCTACTTCCAGTGGACAACAAGCATCAGCCTAACGTCACTGAAATGAATTATTCACGGGTATTGAATTAAGGACAACTTTTGCTGCTTACATTCAAATTAAAACTTTGCGCCGTACAGGGAACTTTATCATTATACGGATGTGGGGAAATTTTAGAAACTGATTATAATAATCCTTAATTCATCTATAGTGGACTTGAAAGCATTTTTGTGTTTGTTCTATACGGAAGTTAGATGATCTGGGTAAATATTGTGTGTAAGTTCAAATTAGACCGTGCCGATGCGGGGGGACAGAATCTGACTGTGAACGCAAGAGTTGTGGGTTTAGACCCGTTGGACAGAGTAAAGTTAAAAAATCATTTATTTTTCCTATATACACTCATAAAGAGTCACTAATTATACAATTATTTTTTTGTGGACTTGAAAACAGAGAAAAGAGCGTATTAACGCACGGTTTGCTCTGTACACTCTCCTCACTCTGTAAAGCGTAATGATATTGCACTTCAATTACCAGTTGTTGTACACACCTTTCTCATTCTTACTCCACTTCTACTTATTATTATTCCGTATACGCTTCATATATGTTGAATATAGTGTTTGCTATATCCCACATATATGTAGCAGAGAAATCGTATTTAACTTTCCTCCAAAATTTCAAAACGTTCCGAGTCGAGCGGCGGAACTCTATTCTATTAGGTTTTTTTTACCAGAACAATGAAAATAATTTAATAAAAAAAAATACCAATAAAATGAGCAAAACCTTAAAATAACATTACGATTATTTTATTAACACCAGTGTATTACAACTGGTCAACAATCCCTACTCGAGGAAATGAAATATTTATTTCAATGTATATTTTCATTTCTCCGCTCTGGTGTTGAGGCAAAACTCGGCGTTGTGGTCTGCCACCTAACACACAATGTCTCCAGAAATTATGAACGGTGGAAAATGAAGAACGGAGTGTTTTACCTATAGGTCCCCTCTGCCTACCTCATTGCCTAAGAGATACTGCGTGAATCAGCTGCAATAGAGTGAAAACATTAAAATTCCATATATACTCGTAATAGCGGTTTACATTCTAATCTGATCTACATCAGCGTGACAGTTGCATTGATTAATCCTTAACCTAACTTACCCCATCACCGACGCCGTCCATATAATATGTCTATATGAATAATTTATCACGCAAAGACATTAAAACAACCCTCCGCCCCCTACTGAATAATTTGCCACTTCAAAACCTGAGGCAGAATAGCTACGTCACTTATTGATAGCTTAATTAAATTATAACTTAAGAGATGCATAGTTTTAATTTTAAATAGTTTTTCACTAATATCTGTACTTAATACTCATGATAGCTTTGAATAAGGGAGCTTCACGCTTTTGTCTGTCTAGGTGTTAAATGGAGGAGCTCAACGCTACGTTTTGTTTTGTTACCAGAATAACAAGACAATACACGTTGAATCGCTCATATTATATCATAGCGTTCTAATTTTGCTTAACACATATTATGCAGGATTCAAGTGTTTTCAAAGAAACAATCAGAATCAATCATTATCATTAATTCCCCTCTTTTGTTTAAACAGCTTCCTCCTGTAGTCCTCAATAAGGATAGGCAAAAAGACCTACTCTTCCCCACTTTTGAAATACGGAATACTACTTTTGAGATACGGTCTTGGTTCCCCACTTTTGAAATACGGAACTCAACGCAACGTTTTGTCAGCCAGAATAATTTATGTATTTTTATTTAAAGACTTAACTATGGGCAAAGTGGCTTCACTCTCAAAGACAACGTATCTTATACCACTGCCATTATGAATAATTCATCATCATTCATAGAGACATTAATGCAACCCCATGTAAGTGCTTTACGAGTAGTTGTGTGTTTTGGAAAGATTGCTCTTTTGCAAAATAAATTTGCTCTAAGTTGATCCTTCTCAATTTGCATTATATGTTAGTATATTTCTTAGAGAGGTCTTTCTGTTATTAAATTTTGTTATATGAAAAAATACGGATATTATTATATATAAGAATATGAAAATATGTCTTTGATATGCGACTGTATATCGTTTACAGCTAAGTAGGCAGAGGAAACCTAGTTAAGACAATGTATTCTCTATTTCGAATTTCTAAAATTTCGAGGTACAGCCCTTTGTGAAATTACCAGAGCCGGAAAATTATTCCTTCGAGTGGGAACGGAACCCACAACTGTCGCCCTTACAATCAGACATCACACTGCGTCGCGATAACAGCGTAAAATATGTTAAAGTAAATCATTATCTATTTTTGTTTTTGGTAGATAATAATAATAATACTTGAAGAAGAGAATTTGTAAATTACTTTCCTATTATAAATTACCATCAAAATAAACAAAGGCCAGAGAAACAATAAATTATAAGAATAGATTAGCCCCATCTAAATATATTTACACAAAAAGTTTACATCTAATGGAAGAAAGTAAATTTTGCCGTTTCTGTTCTTCACAAAAACTTAAATATCGGCCTTTTGGCATTTAAACAATATAAATACTGACTTCTGGAAAGCTCAAATTCTGGAAATTGACAAGAAAAAATAAAAATATCGTTAGGAACATTTATTGCTTTGCACTTAATATTCTTTTTAGCTTCACTCAGTGTATACCACTTCATTTTCTTTTTGTTTATTTTCTCAAACAGGAGTTTACAGAACTATGTTTGGGTAAACTCTCACTCTGTTTCAGTTGTTTTCTAGTTCCCGAAAGCAACTTTGCACTCTAATGAAATGCAGTTGAAACGAAGATCCTTTAAATATAATCGTCCCCTTAGCTGAAAATAACCCTGAAAGATGTCTGGTTTTTTGCTGTACTTTAAGAAACCATAGATCTAAATATTTCATAGATATTTTCTTTTTAAGGTACGTACGGTAAAGTATGGTACCTAAAAATAACAGAAAAATGGTCAGGCCTAAGGGGCGCCAGGGTTTCAGTAGGGTAAGCAGATGGATCTTAGTATAGAGACACTTCTCACTTTTTGGCCAATTTTCAAGACATTGCATGTTTAGTAGCAGGGCTCAATGCTGCGTATGAATTCCGAATGCGTGATGAATTCCGAAAAAAATATGGTTGCCGTTGCATGAAAGGATGTTACTACGAAAACGGACAATAGTGGACAGAATTTGGACAGTAGTGCCATATACAGCTGGTGTGGATGGTATTTGAGTTTGTGATTTACTCGGTGGCAGGTAACAAGTCAAACAGTTCCCTAGAAAACTCTCCGTGATAATAGTGGTAGAGAACGTCAAACGCCAAAATGAAACATGTATTGTATCCCCAACGATTATACTGGCTCTACGTTATATGCGATCAAATAGTACAAGCTAATACGCTAAAGTGTACCAGCTGAAAGATGACACAGTACTACATGCGTAAGGCCGAACCTGGGCCCTGGGTCAATCGGTAATTTGGCGTGAAGAACTGTCTCGCTCTGCTGATGACCCCCGGTTTCTTTTTACAAATTTCTCTATACTATGCTCAACGTATAAAATAATAAAAGAAATGTCAAGAAAGCATTAATCAGGAAGATAACATTTCAGTAACCAAGCACCTTAGCTTAGCTGCCACTGGCATTGTGCCAGAAAGCAAATTTTTATTAAATTCTGTCACCTATGCTTAAAAAACAATTTCATTTTCTGCATAATATTTTACTTACCAAAGTTAGACAAGTCGTTTTCCCTGTCTAACGACGTCTAACGGCTCTTCTTGTATGGGTGGCAAATATGCAAAAGAGTGATTTATCACTTAATTGTTCCATCTACTGTGAAAATTTCGAAAAATGTATTATTAATGTATATATTAAATGTAACTAGGTAATTTGTAATTAAATTGTTGAATTACCAAGCTAAATGTTTACAACTTATAGACAAGGGTCTTTATTTTAATGTCATTTTGGTGCAGTGCAACAGTATGTTACTGTAACCCCGAAGGTTGTAGGTGAAAAACTATCGGAAGAATTATTATATTGCGGGTCTCTGGTGCGTCGGGTACAGGGTAGTGTCAACAGTATACTGAATATGATATCGAATAGACTAGATTGCATATACATGAATCATTGCTGTTCTGTTGCGATGACTCGTGTGCTTTATTTAAAATGTAATACTAACTAACCTAGAATGTAAGAAATATGATTTACTAACCAAAATGAGTCACTGGTCACTTGAATAAAGTATATTATTATTATTATTTTATTAACATCTGCTAATGTCTGTATAAGAAATCAAGACATTATGTGAAAAAGTGTACCAATATATAGGTACGTTCTTGTTTGCATGCAAGAGGAGCAAGAGGACAGTGAACTTGCAAGAAAAATCTTCCTTTTTAGTTAAATAACCTTACTGATACACATACGAATGTATTTAAAATTTCATATAACCAAGATGTTGAGTCTCGGGTTGCGTGGATACGTCCCGCGGGGGTCGTTATCAACAGTGCTAGAAAAAAACAAACTACAAAAGTCAGCGAAATATATACAGCAATCCACACATACTCTTAAACAATCACCAAGCATTTTAAAGTTTAATGTTTTTATCAATATGTTTGCTTGCGGCTTCTCTCGCGGGGTTAAACCGAAATATTTAACCGTTGTGTATGCCACGTAACACATTTGTAAGTGCGGTAGGTAGCTCTGACCGCAGGAACAGTCAGTTACATCGAAACAATTAACGTTATACTATGTTACCTAAAGTTTTAGCCTAAACACACAAATAGATGATAAGTCTAAGCCAGTAGCGATCCCCAAGATAATTACGTTGAATTAAGCAAACTCTTCTGCTTTTTGCTGAAGTAATTGTGTACCTACTACAAACGCATTATAAAAGCAAAAATATATATACCGACTTCAAACATCCAAATACTGAAACATAATAAATAATAATTGTAATCAGCTTCACGCTGTATCCCGCACACAGCAGGGTAGGCAGGGCCGAGCTAGAGCAGAGAGAGAGAGAGGCATTTATATGAAAAAAAAACGTATTCGCTGAAAACTACCACGAACGCAAACACAGTTGTTTAATGAAAAAAATCTGTTTTTTTTTTTTGTTATATTCAGGTACTATCTATACGTAGTTTCGCCAGCGACTGTCGTGGATAGCCTGTAATTGACGAGTAATGCCGACGCCCATTTTAACTTTATGATTTTTTTCGCCAATATTTTTGTGAAATATATATATTTTTGAGGCCAGTCGTGGCGCAGTGGCACAAAGTGTGACTGTAAAACCGATTG
>DVQM01001631.1:0-11585 GCA_018231645.1 Heliconius ricini | reverse complement strand
TTTAAAAGGCGGCTTCTCTTGGCTTCGAGGTGAGAGTCTTAGTGGAGTGCCTGGTTCGAGTGTAACCCCATTTATTATACAAAGCTATTTTATCTTATTTGTCGGAGCCGTGTAGGTGTTAGATATCTTAAGATAGGTGAATGTTTATAGTCTGAATTTTTTACAATCTTATAGATATTTTAAATTTTTATCTAATATTTTTTCTCAAATTTTACCCTTTAAGGAATTCTTTTTTAATTACTCTTATGTGAATCACGGTGTTCGTGATTCGTCTATAGGCATGATGTTTGTATAGTTTTTTTTACGTAGCTAAATTAACAGAATATGTTTACGTACTTAATTTTTTTGCTAGTCTAGTATGGATTTAAAATTAATACCTAATAAAGTACTTCCACCTTTAAGAAATCTATTAATATGTTGCTTACAATTCCGAATTACTTTTTCTATAAAAAATAAGAGAGTAGCTTATAGTCTTTAGTGAATTTGTCTCTAAATTATCAAGTGCGTTTGCCGTTTTAGATTAGTGAACTAGTAACAATATTCTTTTAAATAGGTTTTAAATATTTTTTATAATTGTGTGAATTATAATTGTTTTTACAATATTCTCATAAAGTAATATTTTTCAGGTCTCGAGCGTTACAGCGATGTTCGTAGCACACGCCCCAGCGAGGCGCGCCCGCGCACTGCGCTAAACGAATTTGACGTCCGCTTTACTTTATCATAGATTTGGGCGATTCAACGATCATACGAAACGGCATACTAATGAAATATTCGAATTATTAATATACGAACATTTGATATAAATATTCAATAAAATATTAAAATAATGGTGTCCACGTATAGTAAAAAAAATATTTTCAAATTACTTTATAGATTTTTTTCTTTTGTCTTCATTTAAAATTGGCTATTGATTCTACAAATTATTATAGTGAAAAAATCAGCTTCACGCTGTATCCCGCATACAGCAGGGTAGGCAAAGGGGAATCTAGTGTTACGACACTCCGTTCTCAACATTCTGCCTAATTATGAAGGCATTGCGTGTTAAGTGGGAGAACTCAACGCCGCGCTTTGCCTCGACACCAAAGCGAAGAAATGGAAATATAAATTTAAGTAAATATTTCATCTACTCGAGTGGGATCGAACCCACATATCGTCGGTTTTACAGTCACACTTCGTGCCGTTGCGCCACGACTGGCCTCGTAAATTATTATAGTGGTTATATATAAATAGATGTATTTTATATAAATACAACATTTTTATGTATATTAGTAGTTAATTAATAACTGAAGGCTGTGGTACAATGTATATTTTGTCGAATGATTCATTAGTGTTGTAAGCAATCGCCCACAGTGTTAGCATCCCACTGAGTCCCGATACGATGCTGTGTTCAGAGTAAACTAAGCGTACCTTCTATATAATAATTATAGCCTATTAGAAATCGATTATACTTTCAGCCGCCGAAGGTCGACATTTTCTAAAAGTTATTTAACGTGAAATGTTCTTGAGATTTTCTAATTTGATAGGAAAATGTACTTATGTACATTACTTTTTTGTTTGGGCAGTAAGTATGAAAATGCCTTACCTTCGGCTTTGTTAAATTTCTATACGAACGAGATCGATGAACCCTTGAATTAGGGTCGCATTATTGTGATGGAAAATACATCGAAACTTTTGTTAATGAAAAGCTGTTATAAGAATTCAAAGCTTCCAAATTATTAGTCGATCACAGTTAATAATTTGATATCAGATCTAAAAAAACGACTTAAAACAAAATATTACATTTACAAAATATTATACATGCCAAAGAAATATGTTAATAATTATTTCTTGTTATCTTGGGGCATGTTGAGACTATGACCAAAATACCATTGATATAAATAAAACTATATTAAATGATATTTTTAAAAAACTATAAGGAAAGAAAATAGTGTCTAAATAATATATTTACCAATATTTTGTCACTGAAAATATTATACGTCTGAATAAAAATTGATTAAGGTAGGGGTACCTAAATAAATAAACGTACAGTATTGAGCAGGCATATACGGATAATAGCAGGACAAGCAGAGGGAACCTAGTGATACGACGCACCGTTCCCATTAAAAAATGTTCGGTCCCCACTTTTTATTCGAATTGTGAGAACAGAGCTAGAAAATAATATTAAATATTTTGTTTGTACTAGTGGGAATCGAACCTACGCCCGCCCATCCATGTCATGAATACTAGCAGCACGCTTATGCACGCTACGACTAGCCTCAACGTTACTCACATACTAAGACATAAAAGGACTTAACGTAAGCCTATTCTAAATATTTTTTTAAATATAGGTATACCTAAACATCTAATGATATATGCAGCATTACTAAGTGAGGAACAGAATATCTTAAAACTAAGTTAGCTCTGCCTATCCTGCTCTATGTAACAAAACGGGGACCTGGAAGTGATCATAGTACCTTTGTATGATATGTATCTTATGCTCAAAAAAACCTAATATAACCTATGCGCTAAAAGCTTTTTGTGCAATTGTGATGCACCGTGTAATTATTTTTTTATAGTGTCCGTACATACACAGAGAGAGAGAGAGAGAGAGAGAGAGCACTTCTCAGTGCTCTCATCAAATGATGTGTAATGAAAATAGTGAATCATCTTTTTAAATGTGTGTATGGTGATTTTTAAATCTTAGCAGCTTGACGTAGAGTAAATGTATTGGCCAATACTTTATTTGCGGTTTCTTTCATTATTTCTTGGGACCACTGTCCCGCATTTTTCTTTCTTTTGTATGTACGATCTACCTACAATGAAATGAAAATATGAAACAGCACATAATAATTAATACGTGATCCACTTCGCCCCTGATTACGGATCGATCGATCGATTCGGATCATATATACCTGATGTATATATGATCTGAATAACCCCATATTACAGATTTTTTTAATAAGTACCCTACCCAATTCTATCACATTATTGTAAAAACTAAAATATTTAAAAAAAGGCCCTTTTACCATCAATATAAAATGTAAAACTCCAAAGTTTTAACACAAGCCCTTAGAATTTTGTAATAAAATTGTAAGAACTTACCTTAGATGAATGCTAAAAATGTAACATACCCAATAACCTAAATCGCTATCGAGCAGCACTAACAAAGATGTAATTAACAAATCAAAAAACTATCGTTGACAAATGATATGGGAAAAAGAGGGGAAAATGAGTCGCTATATGTTTTTGTTATTTGTCCCACGTTATTTAAAATATTAAAAAAATCATATATTGATCCGTTTCGCCTCAGTCTACTCTACCTATATAATGAAAACTCGACTACATTATTTGCTAAACTGCGCATTTGGTAAATATTATACGCTAGCGTAGGTACACTTGATCCTAAATTAATTTATACTGTAAAAATTTCTGTGAAAAATTGACGGTTTCGTCTGGCTGGTTCAGACTAAAGGTGTTAATGCTGTGCTCTTAAAATCTTTTTTCTAATATAAGCATGTACATATTACCTATCTCTCTTTACTACTAGTGCTAAGCTTATCTCTTTTAAATATCTTCTAAAATTAAACACTATACACATAGACAAAATGTAGCCTTTTAAATCTTCTCTAATATACTTAAATACCAAATTTGTAATTTTCAAAAATATTAGATTTATCAATATTATTTAAGTAGTATTATATTTTTATTTATTATATAATGTTATATTTTTTGCATAATTATTATATGATTTTTTATTCATATTCACAATGTAAGGTTATTGAGCGAAGCGACACCAACGCTTAACTGTATACTCACATTCTTTCGGTACTCAGGTCGGAATTAAAACGGCCAAGAGTAATTAGTCTGGTCGAGTGTAATTTTATATAACACTACGGCCCACTCGCGGCTTCGCCCACATACCACTTATGATACTTTTATTATGTTGCATTTGCCATAAGATAATCTCTATACTTATTTACAAATGAATGTTTGCGAGGACGACATCGTCATCGGCAAGGGCGACCCGCGGACGAAACAGAGCGTTAAATTATTTAGTTTACATTTTCTCGACAAATATTCGTCCAAATTACTTACTATAAAAACCAAAGATTATCTTCATTATATTTCTTTGATGATGAAATAACCTTCGCTCGTAAGTTTCGATATACATGTGAAATAAAAATTGATTCAGTCATCAAAATTATAAGGAGGCAGGTACATGCCCCTTCAAGATTTAAAAAAAAATTGCCTCGAATTTCGCGGTAAATATTTTTTTTATTTTTATTATTTCAAATTTTATTGAATATACATTATATTATTTGTGATAGTAAATTTTCAAATCTGGTAATATCACGAATAATTAAAATTGAAATAGGTGTAGGTACTCGCTTCGCTAAAATCCTCCTGATTATTGTACGCAGGGCCAATGCGATCGCAAACCCTTCACGAGCGCCCATCAAAGCTTGTATTTTTTCTTCAGAGGCCAGCTACTCTCGCCCCTTCCCGCCTAGTGACGCTGTCACGAACAGTTCTAGTCAATATGAATAAACTCCATTGGAAATAAATAAAACGCTCAAAATGAGACACTCTGAGACCGCCGTAAATTGACGGTGCTCGCGATCCCAAGTACATATTTCAAATATTTTAAAAAGGTTGTGCTAATTACAAAGAACCAATTATAACACGATTTTCGTATTTTATCTTATGTGCTCAAAAGGTAAAATAATGCAATTAATTTTGCTTTCTGTAATCCTAAGATTACGTACTTTTTTAGTAAAAAACTACGAATATTCTACATCTAGTGATTAACAAATAAGTTGTGAACTTTTGCATATCTCTTCTCTCGTTAGGGCTTAGCCATATAGACATTGTGATTTAGATGCCTTTATGATGCGCGGTGGTGACGTAGTGTAACTAAAAATATTTCATTTTATGAAAAGGCTAATAATTTAAAATAAATGTTAATAATTACTTCTTTATAGCGAGACTTTAACTAAGTATATATATATTTCACGTCATGAACAATTAAAACGTTGGAAAATTAATTATTGATATGATTATTTCATTGTGTTAACATAAACTATTTTTAAATTTTAAGTCAAATTTGCAATATTCATAATATTAGGTATGTACATAATATTATCTTTTCTTCATTTTGAATTTGAGAAATATTCAACTTCTTTACAAAATATTATTCTTAAGTTATTTAATTTATATTTATATCAGAAGCGACAATATTTTTTTAAATATTTAAGAGCACTATTTTTGCCCGTTTATAGATTATACAACTTAGTACCTGCTATAAGGCCGGGGTCGTTACATATTTTGTTTCTGTTAAGAGAGCAATAGTTAATAAATTATAAATAAAAACTAAGTAGGTACTTACTTAAAATCTTTTAAGTCGAAATAACGTTAAAGAATAAAATGATGAAGTATATCGTAACATCGTCATTTATGGCACGGAAGCAATAATAAGTACCTATTTGGAAAAAAAGAATAAATTGTACCTGTATATATTTTTAATAAAATATTTTAATATTATTCTGTTTTTATTTAACCTGCGTACCTCTGGAACGAATTCATTATTTATTGCTACGAGTAACGAGTCATAAATAATGCCATCTATTAAACGTTTATCACAATAGCAGGCACCCATTATTTAAGTATCAGTTTGTTATCCAAATAAAACAACATTTTATTTCAATGTCATTAAGTATTTATAATCTTAAAAACTGGAGCTAAAACATTTCAATTTAAATATATCTAACATTAATTTGTTTATATCCTCTTTCAACAATGTTCTGGTCTATTTCTTTTTTTATTATTTTGTTATAAAAATAATTTTATTTAAAATTTTAAAAGTAAACAAATGAATAAATTCTTAATGTCTAAAAATTTTTGGTTTTTATGCAAAAATGTTACATTAACTATCGAATAAGCTTCCTTATGGTGTTACAGTCAAGGGTGGTAATTGACAATTATACAATGGCGTTAAAGGACCTACAGTAGGTATAAATGCTCTACATACGTTTCCTACTTCAACTTAATTTCTATGCAAAAAACAAAACAATAGTAACACTACAAAGCAACATATTCCTCGTAATAAACAACAAATAAAAACTATTTACATATTAGTATATTTTTCTTTTGATAAAACATTTTTTTTTATTTTAAAATATACATAGGTACATTAGACACTTATTTTAATTGCATTTATAATTAGAATAAAAATATAGTGATTTATAGAAAATAAAAGCATACAAATTTATGAAAAATCATGCCTGAAATTGCACGCTTCTCGTTTTAGAAAATATTTAAAAAAAAATTATACATTGGTGTCTCGATAATAATAACAGTTTTATTGATTTAAGTCATATTGATTTTGATTCATGCACATTCACTTTCATATATCAATTTTATGCCACAAAATATATATTTAAATGTTTAAAAATATAATATTTTACGAAAATATTAATAAATTCAACATTTCTTGTTACCCATTCATTAATAAAAGAAAACAGACAATTCAGGTTGGCTACTGAATACATATTTTAAACCTATTTAAATTTATTGAATTAAGTGCATACAATTTTTATTGGACGGCGAAGCAATGCAGTTTTGTTATTAAAGCGGGCCTCATGTCGAGACGAGTATCGTAAATTGGCTATCTATAAAATGTTAGTGCAGAAATGGTCCTATAAATTTATCGAAGTTCTAATTATTAATTATGTACATCATTTTGCTTCACAAAGCGCGCTTCAAAATTGTACTTTTACTTGTTGTACCTCTATTTGATCGTAAGTATGCAGAACGACGACCCTTGTAACTGAATACTACGTTATAATATTCTATCTAAAGATTTAAGATATTCAATTAGAAGATTTCCGACTTAAGGCAGTGGCTATTGTTACACAGGTTACTTTAAGCAATAGGTATAAATGTTATCCGACTGATTTTTTACAAACTATAAAAAAATAGTATACAACATTAAATAAATTAATATTATATTATAATTTTATTAACTCACTTTAGCAATATACGTAAGTTATTAAAACCGTACAAATTAACCGACACAGCAATGGTAATAATATTTAAATGATCACTTATTATATCTAAATACGTACATTAAAGATACATTCAATATTTCATCATTGTAAATACGCTATGAAACTATATTATCAAACTATTTATGTAATCAAGTGCAAGACAAAAAAGAGAAATATTTTTTCTTCACTTACCACTATCTATTTTAATATCTGTATACAGCTTTTTAGTTTAAATGATATAATTTACTTGCTGTGTATTTTGTTTTATATAACAATTATAAATAATACTTCCATAGCGCGCCGTAGTCGTCGTATGAAAGTCGATAGTTTCGGAAAAAAATATTTGGCTTACTTTTAACATAAGTTTTATTAGATCTAGATTTTCGGTCATTATAGGAACGTTTAAAATTTGACCAGCGTTGCCAGATATCCCGACTTTGATGGTTTTTGCCTAAAAACTATATGTCCCGATTGGGAAAGGTGACAATTTTAATTAGTTCCTAAAGATTTCATAGAAATACAAATAAATATATTCACAAGATACGTATAATTATTCAGAAGATATATCTGCCTTACATGTGGCAAACCAAAACAATATCTTTTCAGTATAGTGACATTTTTCCATTAAAAAATATTTTATATTGATATCTATCACCATTAAAATTTTTGTTTAAAACTCATATTATTTTGGTTGATTTTCGCGAAAGTATCCCGCTTTTTTACCTAGAATGTTAAAAATTCCCGCTCTTTACCGAGAGAAAATCTGGCAACGCTGAATGTGATCGTCTATTGCCAGGTATTTCTTACAACTGATAGTTAAGTGTAAGAATATGAAAGTTTTTGATTATTAATTATATCATTAAACATATTATCCAGTACAGGCTACATGCAAGACAGTTCGGAATGTCATTATTACACCAAAAACTAAGTTTTACTGGTACAACTGTAACAACATATTGGCGCCAAAATGTAATGTCATTTGACAAATAGGTAAACTGCTAACTAATATATTCAATTTCTTCATTGGAATTCGTCGTCGGAGCTGAGGAGTGTTGTTTTTTCATGATAATTAGGAGCGTGGCTGATAGTGGCCACTCTTTGCGGCGGCGGCCGAGGGGCCAGCGCAGCTCCTTCCTCTGAACCACGATTCCCGATCCCCGCACCACGCATCACTATGGTACAAAACATTTCAAACAGATGTAAATACAACAGGTGTCGTATATTATTAATTAAGAAAACATATGTGCATTATAATATATAATAATAATAATAATAAATTAATATAATTAATGATTAATGTTGATTTGTATGCGTATTTGTGTATTTTTCTAGATTCGCTTGTAGATACAATGTATAATGAAGTGTGGCATTTGTGTTCAAATTTCATAAACAGCTGTGACTGTGCATATTTTCATAGTAAAAAAGTATATAGGAATAAGTTGAAAACTTCGTAAGCTTAGTATTACAAAATTTCTAAAAAATATATATTCAATTTTATACAAATAATTAACTTTTATTTTAATTATTTTATATGGTAAGAAACGTAGTGATTCAAGCTGCTTTTTTTTATATTGTATACGAATGCGCATAGTCTATTCTAATGCAAATTATTCACTATGAAGAGAATAAAAACAATGTTCTACAAGAATAATTTGTAAATAGGAGCCATTCATAAATTACGTCACACGTCTACGGGGGTGGAAAAGGTCGACTAAGTGTGACATTATGTGACCAGAGGTGAAAGGAGTCCTAAATTTCGTGACATTATATTTCAGAATATATTATATCTAAATAATAAAACAGAATTCTTTTGACAATAAAAATAACTTTTGAACGGCTGCTTTAATTTAATAGTTTTTATCTGTAAAATTGCAAAACATCTAACAAGTGCAGCTGTGGCAAGGAACGGGGTTTGTCAAAATATGGATTTGTGCCTTTATTTATGGATGGCACCTAATTTAAATGAGGTGTCTTAAGGGCTGGTACGGGCATCTGTCCACCTCTTTAGAGGGGGGGATATGATACAAAAACTTCATTTTATATAGATATCGTAGAGGCCAGTCGTGGCGCAGCGGCATGAAGTGTGAATAAAACCTACTGGTTGTGAGTTCGATCCCCACTCGAGGAAATAAAAAATGTACTTAAATTTATATTTCCAATTCTTCGCTCTAGTTTCGAGGTTGAGCGCGGCGTTAAGTTCTGCCACTCAACAAGCAATGCCTCCAGAATTCGGCAGAAAGTGGTGAACGGAGTGTCTTAACACTGGGTTCCTTCTGCCTACCCTACTGTGTGCGGGATACAGTGTGACGCTAATTTTATTTTTTTATAAATATCGTCACAAAATTAAATGAAGATAAAGTAAAAATTCGTTTACTAACACGACACTACGTTTCATATTATTACACCTCTATATGTTACTTGGAACTAGAACGCAGCGCTAATTGTTTTGTTATTAGTAATGATAAATAACAGTCATTTTCATGCATATTCTTATGTTACATTTTAATTATAATATGAAACTAAAGCAATGAATCTCGTTCTACTAAAAATGTTACCTTTATATATACTACTTAAGAAACTAAGCGTTTGTAAAAAACACACGTAGCAGCATGCAGACAACAAAAAATAACTGAATAGTTTCCACATAACATGTAATTCACTCACCATCTTCAGTGAAGTTTCCTAAAATTCAACAACAACGTTTAAAATAAAATCTACATAATTAGGTGGAATCGTTTATTAATGAGCCGCCAAATACAAATATATATTTTGTTATATTCTACAGATGTTATTAAAAGTGAATCGTTGCTTATATCTAGACAATATCATTAACATGTTTTTAGAGCAAATCTTAAAACGTTCATAAAATGTATGAAAAATCCTAAACTTTTTAATTTATAAAACAGAACATTTACAAGGCATTTACATACAAAAGCTTATTAAAATATTCACAAGTTTCGAAAAAAAAGTTTCCTGGCTGGTTTTTTTTTTATTTTTTTTATATATTAAATCTTTATACAGGCAAAACTGCAATTGTTATTTTAAACTTACCTGTTTCGTTTTCAGAGTAAAAATAATATTTTTTTACGTTTAGGGGCAGACCTCTAGATATATCTTTCTACTGGATTTCATACTTTAAACAAAGAATAATTAACAAAATAATAATACAAAATGAAAAAAAAATCACAGTAAAATAAACATTTACACGCTAACAAAATAATAATGTATAGTAAGCTTTAAGTACAAATTAAAAGGTACGACTGAATTAAAAAATGGCAATGAATAGTCCGAACTTATTGACTATATTATTTCTATCTACATATGAATCAATGAGTAATTTTTAATGATATAATTTATAAAAGTTAGGCCTCACATGATGTATATTTTTTTCACGCTGTATCCCGCACATAGCAGGTACTTGTCCGTGCAACATACCGTTAACCATTCCACACATACCGAAACTGAACTCTGCGCTTTGTTTTGTTACCAGATCGGGCAAATGAATGGAGAATTGATTCCCACGAGTGGGAATCGAACCAGCAAACTTCATGTTAACCATAGAGGCCTCAAATATAATTATTTATGTGTCAATTTATAAAAGATAGACTTGACTTATAAAATATATAATCATGCATAGTATCTACATGTGAGACCTTATGTTGCCACATATCGGACTAGCCAAATACCTCAACAAGACATAAAAAAATGTAATTACAACTAAAATTAAAAAACTTATTTATGGGACTTCTACCGAGCACCGAAATCACAAAACTTACAAAATGCAAAAGTGATAAAGATTTTTTTTTTCAGTTTCAACACATACTTATTTAATTTTTTGAAGGCCACTTTTTAAAAAGCTATTATTAATGCAATGCTTAATATGTGCCTGAATACTTATTTTTCTTAAATTGTATATAAAAATATAATATATACTTTAATCCTTGATGATAAATTGAGGTCATTACAATGAATGTTAATAAATTTCCATGCTCAGTATGAAACATAACATGTCACTACAAACAACATTTTTTTTCCTTTTATTATTTTTTTGCCGATGTCGTGACATGTTATATTATGTAATGGGGGTTAAATTATTATATGTATACAATGGACAGACAGCAATGCACTTCATGCAGAGCACAGCTATGGCAGAGCTTATAGTTTCTCATAAGGCAGGTGAGAAGTGACATCTGAAAGAAAATAAAACCAAAAAAATAACAACACCTGTCACTAATCATTTAAAAAAATATATAATATAAATATTCGATTAAAATCATTCTAACTATAAAGAATAGCTTTTTTCAATCAAATATAATTATAATTAATATTCTAATTAGCTAGCGAAACGACGTATATTAAAATAGATCTAAATCACGAACCTGTACTAGACAATTCCTATGCATTCGTTACATGAACAATATATAATTAGACGACAAGCCATACAAATTGTAAGTATTTAATCATTCAATATAGACGCGTCAGACATATTTGAATATACCGATTTAGATAAATAAAAAAGCGATGTTAATATATTTATTAAAAAAATGTATATTTATTGTA
>DVQM01001630.1:0-11588 GCA_018231645.1 Heliconius ricini | reverse complement strand
TCATTAAGGAGAAGTCTTGTTTTTAACCAACTTCTATAAGAGGAGGTTATCAATTCGACTGTATTTTTTTTTATTACACACCAAAGACTCAAACGTGGCTTCGCTCGCTTTACCTCATTCTTTACAGCCAAAGACTAATATATTAAAAATATTTACTTTTAATAATAAACGTTCTGTCCTTTCTTAAATAACTAAGAATATATGTAGATGTGGTTTCATGATGATCGGTTGAGTAGTTTCGGCGTGAAAATGTAACAAACAAACTCATACATTAGTATAATAAACAATAAATATCCTATTATTTATATTGGAAACTTTTGCGACTTCGTAATTATTTACAGGATTAAACAATTGCAAAATAGATGTTCAATACTAATGAAAATTACAAAAAAAGTAAAAGAGATAGATACTTAAAATATATATCATAAAAATTTAATCTGAATTGTTGAGCCTCTATAACAGAGCGAAGGAATTGAAAGTGTATCAAATACTTCATTTCAACAACTGGAAGTCGAATCCACAACTCTTGGCGTTTGGAGTTACACATGACTACGATGGCTGCTAAGATAATATGATAAATATAACTTTATACAAAAAAAATAAACTTATAAAAATAATGCATATTATCAATGCTTTCTTTTAAATCGATCTTTGAAACCATCTCAAGCTTTAAGCACTGATCTCTAAAAACAAGTTCGTTCAGTTCTTTTAAAGTTCCAGCGGGAATGACGCAATATTCGGACAGATGTCGGTGCGCCGTGAAACAAAGGGGTTAAAAGCTTTAGTGAAAGGGGTGAAAATATAAAATAGTAAAGAAAAAAAGAGAGAATTAGGACAAACATTCTTTGGCAATCTCATACTTGTAATATGTAAGTAGATTATTTTTTTTTTTTCATAAAGTATAAATGCTTTCTTTCTTGATTTTAATAGATACAATGAAAGCTTAAGCTTTATAAATAAATAGAGTATCTCTTAGTTTATTATAAATATTACATATAATATACATTTAATGAAGAGATATCCAAGTCGTCGAGGCGCAGTGGCACAAGCGTGTAATTGTAAACGCAACGGTTCTCGGCTCGAATCACACTCGGAAGAATTAATTAATTCATTCATTATTTCCTTTCTTAAGTACATTTATTTATATATGACATTTGAAAAAAATTGATACATGAAAAATGTATGAAAATTTTTCAATGCACAGTAGAAGGCTGTTGTCAATACATACTGTATTCACAATAGAAATATAATATTTCCTTTATCTCAGTCAGATCAAAAACGTGCATTGTTGTATTCCCCCATAAAATGTTCTTTAAGGAAGTTGAAGTTAGTCTACAAATTAGTGTTTTTATTTCTTTTTTGTTTCACACTGAATTCAGTACATACTAGAGTAGGCAATGGAAACGTGGGAGCTTATGTTAAGAACCATATCCAGAGAGATGGAATGAAAATATTAAATATCTCATTTTCCCAAGTAGGAATTGAACCCATAACTGTAAATGCAAATGTTTACAGTTTTAAATGTATATATTAATTTATAAGGTGTTTATTTAACAGCATAACATTTTTCTGCATTGTCAGATAGGAAAAGGGAACTTAGTGTTAAGTATGATACTCCTCCAATTTCTGCCCAATTTACAAAACATTGAGTATTGAACGGCAGAATTTGAGTTATTTTATTTATTTATTGGTTTATCACATATGAAAGTTCCATACATTATTTTTTTATATAATTTCCTCATCTGTACTTGAAGAAATAAAGAATTATATTTAGGAATGTACATTCCTTTATGACCTTACCCACTGTATGGGCTATTAGAAGGTATCATTGACAAGGAGGTCAAAATCATAGGTAAAAACTAATACATGAACATTAGAAAGTGTTGTTAGTTTATAACAAACATTACTAGATAGATAATCAAATAAACTTTTGTATATATATGATATAAACATAAAAGTGCATATAAAAAAAAACAGTTTATTTAATAATGAATAATTTTACTTATAATATAATGTTACATAAACAAATATATACAATAGTAGATGTGTGGTATTCCCACAAGTTTTTATGATAGAATAACTTGAATCACACATTACTCTGACACATTCTTGTCTTTGTTTTAGCCACACTCTGTAGTCTAGATATAACATAGTAGTCAGCAAGAACCTAGCATTAAGACACTCCACTGTCACACCTTGTGAGCTTGTGAACCCATGACCAATGCGTCTACCATCTCAGAGATGTATCGCTGCGTCATGGGGATATATCATTAAACTAATCACTTTGGTTTGAATTTTCAAGAAACTGTTGAAATAATCTATTCCTTTCTCTTTGTATGGAATTAGATTCTTCCACAATTTTAATTAACCTATCTAGTTTTTGTTCAATAACTTTTTGCCTGTCCCGCATTTCTGTTGTCACTTTTTTTAACTCTGCACTCTTTTTTTTCATAACTTTCCTTCTTTCCTCTTCATTTTTGTAATGAGATGATGATCCGTTTGCACAACTTTCTAAAAGTTTGGACGAAGATGACATTTCAACTTCTTTAGCTATCATCTCACTTATTTCATCATTTTTAACTTTACGCTCAATATCCACCTGTAGTTGCCCATCAGGGTTGTAAATTGACTCAAACATATCAAAAAATGGCCACTTAAATGCTGTCACACCACATTTTTTCTTTCTCCGCAACAATCTTAGGTAGGTCTGTTTTAAATTTCTGAATTTCTTATCACAACTGTCCGCAGTCTTGTTGCCGATTGTGTTGGCGATCTCTATCCAAACATCCTTTTTCCGAATGTGAGGGTTTTTGAATTTTTGCACATTTTGTAAATAAAGCGAAAGCATAGTGGCGGTACTGTCGTGGTCCCAGTGATCCTCTGAGTCATCAGATATTTCACAGGTGTTCTCCAGCTCCATGAAGCCTGAATCAGCTACGACAAAGTCGGTTTAAATCGCTGAAAATAAAATCTTCTGTCAAGATTTTCTATTACGGATTATCTTCTAATTGATACCTTCCGTAATTTATATTCGTTCTGAACAACAAATTATGTAGCGATTGTGTTCTACTTAGCCCCAATTGTCGTTTATAAGAACTTCCTGAATTTAGTTATCTCAATCACACCGAGATGTATCTTATCGAAAAAATATGTATATAACGCAAATCCAAAATGAATAATCTTCAGTACAAAATGATTTTTATATATTGATTTATTCAAATTACTGTGATAAAACGCAAATAATCTATTTTATTGCATCAGTCAGCCCGACTACAAAATGGCGCTGCTACGCTTTCGGAACCGTCCAATGAAAGCGCTTTATAATATGCCCAAATGAAGTTGTCATTGTATAACGACGCTTACAAAATTGAAACACACCAAAATCGATGGTTTTTAATAAAAAAACTTGGTGTTTTTGGGATTTTTATTTTTTATAAACTTGAATAGAGGATGAGATATAAGACTAATGGACCAGTCCATAAATATTTTGATTTATAGAAGTCCGATATTCATAAATATATAGGACATTTAAAATCGTTAGGGTTGTAGATTTAATTTGACATTAGGCTAAGCGCCTTTTTCCTTAAATGTCAAGGTATCAGCTGATTGATATAAATGTGAACATTTAAATATAAATGAACAAAGAAAGAACTTATTATGCGTAATTTTCTGTAAGATACGAAATGTAATGTGAAAACATTTTTTGATACTTACAAAATGATACATAGGTTTATTCATCTTGTGGAATGAAAATGTGTTGTTATTATTTCCATTTCATACCTACTTATATGATATATTTTTATGTAATGTAAACAGTATTGTAAGTTAAATTTCCATATTTAATTAATGAATTTACCTGAATCTGATTCCGGAATAGGCCTGTAAGAGGCAAGGTTACTGTTGTCTGCATGTTGAACGCCATCTATAATAAGATGGTTTTTCCGCGAGTCTGCCATGATGAATTACGTTTAAACTAAACCAATTTTCAATGGAAAGTACTTTCACTTAGTTTCAAAAAGTTAAATTACTACAATTATCTTTCTGAACAGATTGCCGTCTGCCATCTGAATTAAGTGAATGAATGAAACATCGACTTTAAAATGAATGAACAAAACTTTACCACACCCAAGAAATCAATGCGTAAGCTGCGTTCAAAATATGTAAATGTTGTTTTATAAAATATTTGTTATATTAATAGATATACTAAAATGTGAAGTACAATACTTATACAATAAATATAATATCAAAAATATCAATACATAGTTACGAAAATAAGTTCCATAAAAAAATTTAAAAAAAACTTATTAGACTTAACTGAATGATGCTATTCTAATCAGCTGTTTGTCAAAAAGAATGAATGATTGTTGATGATTATTTATCAAAGTCCAGAAGGGATATCGCAGCACAATGTATAAAAATAGAAGTATACGATAACATTTTCTTTTATAATTAATAATTATGTGTACTATACCGCCAGCACCCCCGCCGCCGCCACCTTCCCTCCCTGCAAACTCTTCAGCCAAGTGTTGTGACAGTTCACCTAGTTTCAGCTACTCCGATGTCTGCGAGTGGGCTACCCACGAGCCTCAGTTATGGGAAGCTTGTGCTAAAAATAATATTTGCTTACACGAACCTCCATATCGTTATAACTACAAACATTTTGAATCTATACTACAAATAGGGCCCACTTGTGGACTAGTGGCTTTATCGATGCTCTTAAATGGAGAAGTAGCTCCAGAAGAACTCATGAGTATTTCAAAATTAGAAGGTTACAGCAACAATGGGGAAATGTTCAGCTGCAAAAACATGGTAAAACTAGCTGAAAAGGCTATAAGTTTAGCTGATATAGAAAATATTAATTTTTGTATAAGAACAGGTGGTTTATTTTCTGAGGAAATTATAATAGAACTTTTGAATGGTGCTGTATTATTAGTTCCGTATCCTTTTTAATTTGAATTGATGTGAATAAACACACACACACACTCAACAGCACAAAAATATACTATTAACATTTTTACATTGATTTTGTTTAAGGGAATTTCAATAATTTAACACTTTAAATTTTGATTAATGCATGTCATTTCACGTTTACAAATTTCGTAAATATAAATTGTCAGGTTGATTTTTAACTTTTATTACAAGAATAGAGTTACTTAACAGTGGACTCTACATGTAGCAAAAATAATCAGCCAAGTAATTTCATCTTCTGCTTCGCTCTCAAACTCAACATCATCATATTTTGTTCTTTACCAGGGCAGAGAAAAATTTATAATAATTTCATTTAGCCATAATGGATTCTTTTTTTTTTAGCTTTATCTTGTATCAACACATTTGCACACAGAAGGGTAGGAAAGGGGAATCTGGGAACTTAGTGTGAGACATTTGCATTCTGCTTACGTTCAATTGTTCCATTATTCTATCATATATTTATTCTTCTCTATTTTCTTAACTCCAAACCAGATATGATGCAGATTTTAACCACTCTCCATGTTTGAGACATGGTCACACTGCTCACTGGGCTCTTGTGTGTGGCATAATTATTATTTCCGATCCTGGAGATAATTTTAAAAATGATCCCAAAAATGTATATGTTTTGTGTAGGCATGGAAAGTCTAGATTCATTGCAATTTGGACTCTAGAAGAATTAGCCAAAAGTAATAAAAACCTATGGGAATTCTCGCCAAAGAAACAGGAGGATGGATTGTTGTATGTACTTCCTGAAGGCGGAGTTGGCGGAGAAAATGGCCTAAGAAATCAATTTTTGCTATTCAATGGTTTATAACATGTAAGTGACATAATTATAATATAAATATATATTTTGTATACTCACTTGCATTTACATTCAAAATCCCAAAATATTTCAAATAAGACCAACTATTTTAATGCAAAATTTTATTTGTACAATAAATACAAATCATACTGCAAAATGTGATAAAATAATAAATCTCATGACTTTGCTTAAACATATTGATGTTAAACAACTTGTTAGACCAGAATCTGTCTGTAAATTAATAGTTCCCATATATTTATTGCACCTTCGCTACTTTGAAATGTATAAAATTGTTTTATAAATAACATAAAATGAACATATATCTAATATACCTTTGTACTAATTAATTCAACTTAACACAACTATCTGAACTAAACAGAATAACTAAAGTTAGCCATTTTTAATTGGTAGTAAATTATTTGTGATGAATAACTAAATAATTGAAATACGATTACAAGTTGCATTGAATACCTTCTTATAATAATACATTAATTAAATCATTCTAAGCGTACAGCCAAAGAACTAAAAAAATTTAATCGCCAAGTCAGTCAGCAGATATGAGATCAAAATTATATTAAACAATATTATATATTTTTCGAGTATTAACAGTCTGTTTAAAATGTTAAAAAAAGCTAATTGAAAAATGAAGAATAATGCATATCATATTAAAATATATTTGCTTCCAAGTAAATTTGAAAAAACATTTGAACGTCACAAAAATAGTGATATGAAATAAAATCATGGATATGTAAACAGAAAGTTACATTCATCATTTTAAGCAAACTATTAATATTCGACATACAATATTTTATAATAACTTATTATAAAAGTACTATTTCTATTATAATGTAATACACGGCTATGTTGAGTCGGCTAGGCCTCTATACCGAGAACTTGAGCTTTTTATTTCATATGCCATTTACTATGAAATTTAATGGCACTTCAAAGACTGCTATACACTGCAGATAATCAAAAGTACATGTTTATTTTAAAATGAAGCTTTAATTTTCGTGAATAAATTTTCCAATTTTCTTCGAAAGAATTTAAAATGAAACTTTAAATATCCTTGTCTAGATTATTATAGTACCTACATACAAATTAAAGTTGGCCTATAAATTTATTGTTATGGGCATTGTTACAATGTATAATATCAAAAGATCACATTTTCAAATCTAACTTAGAGAAAATAGTTTACAAAATTACAAATTTACACCATTTCTTTGAAAAATTAAGGAACAAAATTTCATTTGAAAGCCGATGAATATGTGAAAATAAAAATAATCTGAAATTATCCGTGTCGACATATTAATATATGTTTTATTAATATATTGAAACACACATACATTAAATTTTTTCATATTATTTATAATATAATAAATACTAGCATTCAAAGTTATATACAGTGGTATTATATATAAAAGTCACTTCAATTTGTGCCAGTTGGTTGTGTCGTCAACACAAAAATACCATTTTCAGCACACTCCATAAACGACTAGACAAGACTGCGCCCGCACGGTATGCTTTTTTTTTTCTGATGAACTTAATGCTGTTGACCTGGAATGGTCTTGACAGCGTCACCGGGCTGGGCACGGTATGCAAAATTGTAATAATAATATAAACAATAAGAAACTTCAACTAAGACAATATTGACACGAGTTGAAATCTACAATTACATATATACAAATTTTAAATATATGTAAAAGTAATAAAAAAGAACAATAGATATTATGTGGTAGTTGCGAGTGAACAAATAAAAAGATTTTTTTTTGTTTTACTAATACATTACGGGAAGAAAAAAAATTATTAATAAACAAAAATTTTCACATATCAAGCTACAAAATCTAGGAGAAACTGGCCAAATATTAATTACCAATTTAGTCATATGTTCTATGGTTTTATAGATATTTTAATAAAAATGAATAGAATTTATAATTTTTTCATTGTTATATGTATAAAATAGAATTACAACAAGTTTAAGTTTTTGAATGTCAACACCACATTGAACCTAGACACATCAAAATAACAAATTACATATTATTTATTAAAAAAAACCAAATACAATATTTTTGTGCTATATTATTAGGAATAATTTAAACAAAACTTTGCATTCACCCTTGCATTAAAAAAAGTATGTAGAGATGTCAATCAGTCATTATGTTATTAATAAAGTTATCATTTCCTTTACTGAAATTGCCATAGTAAAAAAATGTTTTAAATGTTCCCTATGTTTTAGATAGAAAGAGAGAGGGATACTTTTACTGTTATATATTTTTTTTTCACTATATACCCGCAGATAGAAGAGCAGGCAGAGGGAATCTGGGGAGCTAGTGTTAAGACCCTCCGATCCTCACTTTTTGTCAAATCCTCGAGACACTACATGTTGAGTGGCCGAACTCAACGCCGTGCTTTACTTTGGCACCAGACCGAGAAAACGTTTATACATACACACCCTTGTGCCACCGAGCCAAGACGGCCTTATACCAAAAAGTGTAACTGAAACGTTTTGTACTCAATATAAGTATTAAAAAAAAGGTATGGTAAGAAGTATCTTACCATACCTTTTTTACGCTAGGTTCCCTCTGCGTACCCCGCTTTAAAAAGCGACGCGACGCTAAAAAAAGTATTTCTAAATAATAATATTAATAGGCAAACCGTGTACCCACAAATGTCATGACGACGATGAATGCTAATGTTCATTATAAATCACATCCCTCTCTCTTACAAAGTATAAAATATTGTTCACAAAAAAAATGGGTTTTTAGATATGACAAGAATTTAAAATCTCTTTTCAAATGTCTCAGTTTCCCTTAAAAAGGCGTTTTACATAGAATATTGTTTTTTCCACAAAAAATTTTTTAGTTTTGAAGTGAAAATTACGAAACCTTTAAATAAAATCATACTTTAGAGCAAATAACAAACAATTCGCAGTCACTAATTTTTAAAAATAATATTCATTTTAAAATGACTCGACTAAGATCATTGTCAGAGTATTAAAAAAAATAACATTTTATAGAAACCGACAATTCAACTCATAAATATTATACATTCTGTAATATTCAAAAGTGCTAGTCACATACAAATAAAAAAAGACAGGTTCTGTATTTTTATCATTTTAATGAAGTTTACAGTACGGTCGAGTTGTGGCTGCCCTGAAGTCATGTTTTCTAAACTTTTCTTTCTTTTTCTTTTCTGGTCGTCGATCGTAATGTATAGAGGTAATGATTTAAAAAAAAACATAGCTGGAAGTTAACTGGCAAATGATCAAAATTTGGCACTCAGCGGGTGAAATGTAAACTTGGAAGAGCACCTTGAGCTCCACAAAAGCCTATGATGACTGAATCGTGGTCATTAAATTTATACACGTATATTTTTGTATTGTTAAAGAAAAGTCAATTTGTTCCTTTATTTTTAAGATATTATATAATGGATATTTATAAAATTTCAAACAAACAACAATTAAGGCTCCTAATTTTTTTTCTAATCGTCATTATCTACTTCAAAGATATGAATCATTTGTAGTTTCAGTATTTTAACTTTAATTTATACTTTTTATACGAACATCAATTTTTCATAAACGAGTCATACTCCGTTTTAGCCCTAATTTCGTTGCCGCGTACAAATTATCTTACCTAAAACCACAGATATACATTAAATTTATTTTCTAAACACCGATAGAGTAAGAATCTATGATATTTTTGAAAACTCGTTGGAAATCAAGCCTCTTGTATACATACCACTACATTAGTTTACAAGTATTTTTATACAATAGGACGCGATTGAATTTCACTTTAATCGTATCATTCAAAAGCTGTATTTCAATTCGGAAATATAATAATATGTTTCAACTTTACAAGTTATTGGCAAATTTTAATTAGCGTACACTATTTCAAACGGGATTATCGCTATTAGTATATTTTTTAAAAAACGCTACCGTACCAAAGCTATTGCTTCTCTAAAAAAAACAAAAAAAAAAAAATAGCGACCATCGACAAATCGCGTTAACAAAAAAAAAACAATCTCGAATCACAGACAAAATAAAATCGCACTCTCCACTTGATATGTGCCGAAAACACCGTAAGCTCACCACAAAACTAACCTATGGAAATGTCACGAACCATTTTACTCCGATACG
This sequence comes from Heliconius ricini, assembly GCA_018231645.1. Classification (NCBI taxonomy): domain Eukaryota; kingdom Metazoa; phylum Arthropoda; class Insecta; order Lepidoptera; family Nymphalidae; genus Heliconius; species Heliconius ricini. The sequence continues at coordinate 1,686 of DVQM01001630.1, read as the reverse complement.
AATTGAGTACATTTTATTAGTTATTTATTTATTAAAATTAAAATATTTAATATATTATTAAATACTAATATGAAATGACTACAATGCGTTTTTTTTGAGCCTTCATTATGCAACTTTCTTATATAGCATTTAATGTAAAATCGTTTCTAATACACATAGAATACGATTCAAAGTTCCATAATAAAAGCAATGCTAATGGCAGCTCGACTATTAAGTAACGCTACAATAATATTGAGTTTAATATAATATGGACATATGCGCAAAAATGACCTAAAACATCGACCAAGTTACATCAAAATTTGTATATTTGCTAACATAAATAAGCTTGCAATATATTTTATTAAAACGGGTTAAGCCATTTAAATTCTACGCTTTTATTAGTGAATGGGCACTCTTTATTAAAATGAACGATAAATTCATTTATTTCCATTTACTGAAGTCACATTTGCGCAAATGACCTGAAAGCCTCTTACATACATCGAGACCACGGGATTTGAACCTGAACTATGTTCAGATAAAGTTCAACCCTAAATAATTTTACCGACTAACAACCTATTCATTGGTTTGCTTGAATATTCATACACGTAATAATTTATAATTTAACACCACCACAAAACTTTTTTTTCGCTTCTAATTTATCCACAAATATTAAGCCCAATATAATATAAAAAGCGACATTAACGCTTAAAGAGCCAACAATTCGATTGAGGAGAAGTCGGTATTAATTTCATACGAGTCTCTTGTAAAAAGTCACTAAGACATCTCTATTAAGATGTCACCCAAGTGTTACCTTGATAGGGCAGGGCTATCCAAGAGTTTCCAGGTCATTCGAGGGGTCCCAGGGGGCACTCGAAATGTCCTTACGTGGTCGTTGAAAGAGGTTTCAAAGGGCTTAGGTCTCAGGAGGTGCGAGGGGAGCCCCGCAAGTTGCAACAGGGAAGGTCTTGACGTGAGTCTGCCATTGCGTGGATAGTTGGAAGAATTTAACTCCGTTCCATTCAGTGCCGTCGATGTATACTGGAAAAAAAATTGATTTATAATTTTTATGATTATTAAGAACCTTACAGTTGTAAGTTTAATTTAAACGAAGAAGTCTGTAGTTAAAATATGAGCGGAGCATTGGTGCTTAAATCAAGCGCAGAGATGAACTTCACGCTTAATAAAAAAAAATATTAGATAGCTTCACACATATAACACGACAAACAAAGTAAATGGAGCATTAAAAAGCTGTTCCCCCACTTTTCACAATTTTTTTCGGACTATTGCCTGTTGAATGGCGGAACTCAACTACAAAAAATATTTCTAACATAAATTAAACATATAAACACCTTTTAGAGGTGCATTATGCGAGCCCTTAGCTGAGCAGATGAGCCTGGCGACTCCCTCCACCGTCTGAGCGCGTCCTGTCTCTGTTTCCCCACTTTTCTCCTTCTTCTTACCCAGTCTCATTACTGTGAAAAAACAATATATATATAAATATTTAGTTGTGTTGAAATGTCGAACAATTCTATCAAGTTACGCTTTGGAAAAAAAATTAAGGCAGAGTTGTAAGAAGTTTAACTAATAAATATTTTAATAAATATTCGATTTTATTTAAATCAAGCGAATTAAATAAAATCGAATATGTATTAAAATACCATGGAAAAACCATAGAAAATACATTTGTATAAAAAACCATAGAAAATA
>DVQM01001629.1:0-11588 GCA_018231645.1 Heliconius ricini | reverse complement strand
AAGTTGCGGTATTCGAACTCAACTTGAACCCACAACAGTCGCATTTATAGTCATACGCAGTGCCACTGCACCACGACATTTAAAAAAAATTCTTCAACATTACCTCATTGAAGACGTAGTAACAATAAGTAAAGGCCAATCTCGTCTATAATAGCTCGCTATAGCCAACCCTTGAAACGTCTTCCCCAAACCCATCTCATCAGCTATCATACAGCGCCCACCACGAGCTATACAGAATCTGTATTTATCATAAAGATTTTAGTAAAATTAATTTTTCACATCACTTCAACGCATTTTAACAAAACAAAGTATTCTTAATATCTAGTTTCCAAAAAGTTTTTTTTTTTGGGAAACCTGACGTTCCAATATCTGCACATAAAAAAAAATTGTAGCCGATCGCTGTATGTCCAAAAAAATCTTATGAAAAAATCTATTATTGGCAGCATATATCAATGATTTGAAAAAAAATTGTCTGTTTGTCTATGCGTTTGTGCATGCTGATCTCGGAAACGGTTTAACTAATTTAAAAGTTGTTTTCACTATTGTTTTTTAGTGCGACTGTAACGCGACAGATTGAGGGTTTGATTTCTACTCAAGGAAATAAAATTAATATTTTTATATCTTTGCTCTGGTAACGAGTTAAAGCATGGTATCATCATGGCCTCTAAAATTCGGCGAAAAGTGGGGAACGAAAGCCTCTATTTCAGAGGTGAGATTGTGTAACAAGGGGTGGGAAAGCATCCTAAATTTCCTTACATCATATATAATAAAATTAAAACAAAAACTTAATTTAATACAAAATCAAAGATATGATCAACTAAGCAACAGCTTCTCTTAATTAACCTAATGTCATTTATATGTGGTATATAATATTCAATTTGTATTTGTCATTAAAGATATAATTACATAGATATATAAATATGGTTTTTATTCCCTTGTCCATACTAATTTATTGAAAAAAATATTTTTTCCTTTTCAAGTACCCATGCATCCTAATAGTTTGTATAATCATTTATCTACTGTATTGAAATTAGTTTGTGTATACCTTACTCCATCTTGCTGAAATGGCATTAATTTATTTCTTAGAGTTTCTTCTATAGGTAGTAAATCCACAGAATTTGGATCTTGTATTTCAAATTTTAGTATCTGTGAAAAATTAAATATCAATGTATTTAAATATTAGGGTGTAAAGCAAGAATTGTGGGTTCAATCCCTACTCAATAGGAATGATTTATTACTTATTAATATTTCTATTATTTCTCTCTTACACCAAAATGCAATGCCTAGAAAAATAAGGTTGAAAGTGGGGAACAGTGTCATCACACTACATTTAATCTATGTACACTGTTATATATGGGATGCAGTGAGAAGCTGATTAAATTTTAATTTCAGTATATTTAGCATTTATAGCATGTTATGTTATATTAATTAAAAAAGAATTTGTGTAATATAGCAAAAGAATAAAAGGAACATTAAATCAAACATAAACACCTTTAAAACAAATTGAGGCAATAAATTAACAACTACATGAGGCTCCAGTTGAACTGTTTTTGATATAAACTCTTGATAATCATCTATTGAGAAGTTCCATAATTTTGTCTTAGCATCTGCAGACAAAAAATAAAAAAAAATAAAAATAGCAAATATATTAAAAATTATATATAATTCACACAGTATATACTATATCACTATTTGTTACTCGTCATTATGGTACAGTGGATTAGTGTTTGACTATAAATGTGATGGTTACTGATATGATCTCAGTTGAGGGAATGAATTATTCACATTTCTTTGCTGTGGACAAGCATACACAATGACATCACTTAATAAACAATATAATGAATACAAGTAAAAAATAGAGAACTGAGTATCTAGACACTAGGTTCTCTACCTACTCTGCTGTATGCATATGTGCATACAGCAGAGTAGGTAGGTAGAATAGAGCAAAAAAACATAGATTTAAATTTTTCAGTAAACACAACAAAAAATCAAATTGCACATAATATAAAAGAAACCATATTAAGTAACAATTAAAATAATATGACAATGTTATACTTACCATAATGTCCTGATGGCATTGATTTAAATATATTTATGAGTGGTGTGCAAAATTCAGATATGGACACTTCAAATCTGTTTTCAGATATTAGGTAAACTTTCGCATTTACAACTGGGCTAAGACTTTGATTTGATTGGAAAAGATGATTCCACTCTCTTCCGGATTCAGAATTATTATGCTCAGCATTTTCTTGGACCAGTTTTTTATTCGCGAGTTTTTTATAATTTTGAGGTTTGTTAAATTTTCCTGGCACAATTTTAGAAGAGGATGAAATAATATTATCATTTTTAATATTTTTTGTGTAAGGGTGAAAGGAGACATGGGTACCAATATTTTGTTTCTTCACAGGACCTATTTTAGAATCTAGGGAAAAGGATGATACACCATCAGGAGCCTTTATTAGGCTGATTTGTCGCTTTTGTACAGCAACCAGTCGTTTCCTTTCTATTTCTTCTTTAGTGCATGTCATATTATATTCTCAAGGTAAAAGTTTGTAAATACATTTAAAAAACAATATGTATAATATATTTCTAATTGGTTCTAACTCGCTTTTTACTTTTAATTGTTTTATGGGTTTCATAAATTATAAAAAGCAATAATATTATGATTTTTGGCAAAGATGTGTCGACATCTGTAGATTTGAATTATAAATTGACGTTGACAATTTGACAGTAATTCCATTTCACAGAACCAATGTGCCATCTATAGATACAAAAGGAACCTGTCAAAAGGAGCACTAACAAATTGAATTACGCAGTATAATATAAAATATCATAGTTACCAAATAATATCAAGATAAACATATAATGTATATATTTAAAATAATAATTACACCAACGTTGACATAATCATATCATACTTTTATAAGTACCGTTCAGTGTGGTACCGGATAAAACGATCCACTATCCTTTAAGATATTAATTATAAAACTTAATTAATATAATATATATATATACAATGTGGTTCTGAAGATATTGACAGTTGACACTTACATTGGTGGGTTGATTGTAAACTTGGACTTTGAAATTTGACATTTTAATTTTAAATGAATAACTCAGCACTTGTGCGAGTGTATTCGTGGACTTTCCTTTCTCTTCCGTAATAATAAGAATATCAAAATGTCGGAAAATAGCAGCCCTATTAAATATTTTTTAAGTGGTGGTTTCGGGGGTGTATGTACCGTTTTAGCGGGGCATCCTATGGATACAGTTAAAGTAAGATTACAAACTATGCCCCTTCCTCAAGCAGGTGAAATAGCCTTGTACAACGGTACCCTGGACTGTTTTAAAAAAACCATACATAAAGAAGGATTTCGAGGACTCTATAAAGGTATGTCAGCTCCGTTGACAGGAGTGGCACCAATATTTGCAATTAGTTTCTTTGGCTTTGGAATAGGTAAAAAGCTAATTAAATCAGATGAAAATCAGATTCTTACTAAACCAGAATTGTTTGCCGCGGGTGCATTCTCTGGCATTTTTACTACTTCTATAATGGCTCCAGGCGAAAGAATAAAGTGCTTATTACAAATCCAACAAGGTGGGAATGTGCCCCAAAAGTATAGTGGCATGATTGACTGTGCCAGACAGTTATATGCAGAAGGTGGCATAAGAAGCATTTACAAAGGTAGTGTAGCCACCATCTTAAGAGATGTGCCAGCTAGTGGCATGTACTTCATGACATATGAGTGGGTAAAAGAGTTGCTTGTGCCACAAGATGCTAGTGCCAAAATCAAAATGGCAGCAACAATTGTTGCTGGTGGATGTGCAGGAATAGCTAACTGGCTGGTAGCCATGCCTGCTGATGTTTTAAAAAGCAGATTACAAACTGCCCCTGAGGGCACATATCCTAAAGGAATGCGTGATGTTTTTAAGCAATTGATGGAAAGAGAAGGACCCAAAGCTCTGTACAAAGGTGTGACCCCAGTAATGTTGCGAGCATTTCCAGCAAATGCTGCTTGCTTTGTGGGATTTGAATTAGCTGTTAAATTCCTTGACTGGGTAGCTCCTAATCTCTGATGGTTGTCCATTTTGAACTGTAGATATCCCATGTAACAAATGTATTATAGAAAATAAATAAGTATCCTGTTAAATGTAACACAAAAGTATAAACCTGTTATATAACTGCAATTATATATAAATGTAATTCAGATTTTATATGAATTGTAATAAATTATTATAATATAAGGAAAATGTGCTAGACAGATAATTCTCGACAAAATATCATAAATGAGTACACCTATTATTTGTATTTATTATTAATAAGAAGATCAGATCATTGTTATACATATACAAGTTTTTATTTTGAAAGTATATTTTCTTACTCCAGGTTTTTTTACCTTTAATAAAATATTTTTTGCAAATAAGCTTAAATAGTACCTTTTAATTTCCTATTATTAAATATACTGTGCCTTTTAAAATATCTTTTATTGATTTTCTTGTTTTATGAAACAATTCATCAAAACAGTTATAGCAATTTCCTTCCAAATTTTTAGTTTATGAATCATTTGAAATAAAGAAAACTGCATTTCAATTAGTTAGGCTCTTTCTCAATTTTGTGTGAGCAAAATAAAAAGCAGATAAAGAAAATACTGATTTGGGTTCTTTTACATTTATAAATATAATAGAAATATTATTTTTAAACGCTGCTAACCTTTACACTTTATTTAATATTTAGATATATATATAGACAAAAAACTGCCATTTAATAGAGGAAATCAAACTTTTTAGACTAGTACAATATAAACTAAGCTATGATAATAATTTTATTAAAGATACCACAAAAGTTAAAACATATTTTTTTTTAAATTTATATATTTACCTGTGTGTGAAAAAAGAAATTAAGACTATGAAAAACAATCAAGTAAATGTGGAATAAAAAATAGATACTAAAAGGCTGTAATAAATAAAGTTAAATCTTAAAAATTCTTTGATATTTTTAATACTACAGAAATCATTTAATAAAATTGTCTCCTGAAATTTATTTCCATTTGTCTATTATTATCCCAATCACTTTTCCATTTGCATTTGCTTTTTTGCCTCTGTAATTCTTCTTTTACATTTACAATTTGCTTGTTTTTCTTTAGACCAAGCCCGTTTCTATCGTTCTTTTTGATGGTTCTAATAGGGTATCTGTTACCAGAACCATTGGGACCTAAACCATCTTCTTTATTCCAACCAAATTGTAACATAAGCTGAAAACCTTTGTTAGATTCAGGAATTACATAACTTACTGGTATTTTTTTACCTTTACTTGCATTTATATTGTGTATTGTAGATGACAAGTGCTCTTGTTTGTCATCATATAAATTATTGTCACATATTTCACATTTATATCTCTCTTTTAAACTTTGATTTTTATGTTGTTTATCTGTAGGTGTTTTATTTTGCTCCCTGATTGATTTATTGCATTCTGAAAAAATGTTTGCCAAACTTACGTTTCTATTTTTAATAACTAAACTTTGGGCTGAATTTCCAGCCTTATCTCTGATAGAAGTGTTAATTCCACGTTTAAGAAGTTCCTTTACAATTTCAATTGAGTTAGCTTGACATGCTATCATGAGTAAGCTCCACCCAAATTCATCAACAATATTTATTTTCTCAGGATAAGTGTCCAAATACTGTCGTAATTTATTAAAGTCATTATTCTGTACACTGTTAAATAACTGGTGACTAGATAATTGACTTTCATCAGGTTTTTTCTCAGGCAATTTTTGTTTTGCTAACTTAGTAATTTCACAAGTTTCCTTCAAATGTTGAGGACTTAAAAGATGTCCTACTTCTTGTAAATAAAGTTTGCTTGCCTCATCACCCCTTAGTGAAGAAGAATGTGGCACTTTGACCCTATCAATTGGGCGCACAAAATTACTGTAATCTTTATGATACATCACAATTGTTGCCTTAAGGATAAAGTTACACTTATAAATATATATATATAGTTATGTCACTATGCAATGAATTTAAATTCGATAATATAAAGTATTAAGTATTTAATTCTTAAATACAATAGCTTCACAAGCCCATAATAATAATACGTCAATGTCAAATATGTGTTTTAAGCTAAAAAATAAATAGAACAGATAATTAATAAATGCTATAGTCCTACATAACAATAATTGTACATAGACGTTCGCTCACTCCGCACTGCTTCCCCGCTAGACCGGTGCAACACCAACGCAACGCCTATCAGCTCTTTAATATAAAATATGAATATAATATCATGTATCTAATATATACAAAATGGTATAGTAGAGTATATTTACCTTATAATATTAAAGTAATTAATGTGTTAGTCTTAAGTAACGAGTAAAATTAGGTTTATTAAAAAAATAGTTCAAATTAAAAAAAGAAAGAAAAGTTTTAATAAAAATTGACAAATAAGTAAGCAATTAAAAGGATGAAATGAATTTTTATTTACAATTATATTCTTGTTTGAAACTAGTAGTGTGAGCTCGATAGTACTAGTACCGATAATGGGTATGAATTTTCTGTAAGAACGTAGCGCTCAGAGTAAAACGTTAGCAGGCCACACACGTACGATAATATTGTCAATAAAGTAAGTAAGTACGTCTTGTAAATAATATTGCGTGTGTTGCCGATTTTCTATATTATTGCAGATTTCTAAAAACTCTGTTTTTCCCACGAAAATACCGGGGAGAGGCAGGGTTATGGTCAATAATATTATCATGTGCGGGTGTGCCGCAATATTTTAGTTGAAAAAAAAAAAACTCCAAAGGAGGTGAAGGTTTCTGCTTTTTATTTAAAATAAACGACGGAAAAAATATTTATGTAAAAGAGAGTTAATGGGAAACTTATTCCGAGCTTTAGAATACGTCTATTGATGCATATCATGATAAAGTTAAAAATATTGGGCGCTAAAAAAGTTTCTCGATATTTACAAAAAAAACTAACTATATAGAGATCATGTTTTTATTTAAGGAATTATCTCTCATACATACATAAATCATTCCCTGTTAGTAAAATTAGATTCACGCTGTAAGTCGGACTCAGAGGATAGGCAGACGAAACCTAGTGTTACGGTCCGTTCCCATTTTTCACCGAATTCTGGAGGGATTGCGTGTTGTGTGGCGAAACTCACCGCCGCACTTTGTTTCGACACCAGAGCGAAGAATTAAAATATTATAACAAATATTTCATGTTCTCGGGAGAGGATCGAATCTACGACCAGTTGCGTTTACAGTCCCACTTTATGCCCCTGGGCCACGGCCTCTGTTGTAGTTCATTTATAATATGAAATTCAGTTTTTTCTCATTTAGTCTTTAGTCAATCGTTTTTTTATGCTGTTTCTCCCTAAGTAAGCCTAAATGCAATAACAAAAGCAACGGGTTATTCAAGCTATTTTGAATTTAAAATGTACGTAAAAAATAAAGCTACTGAGTGGCTGCGTGTAATGTTATGTAATGTGTGTGTACGTTATTTACTGAATATATATTTTTTAATATCTGTTTTTTATTTGTAGTGAAATATCTTTCATTTAACAAAACATAGGAAAAAAGGAATATAGGTAATATATTTTATAAAATAATAAGAGCTTAAATCTTAGCTACAAATATATCACAATTTTATTAAATATAGTCAATTGAGATTCCTCCATAATTGGAAATAATATTATAACACATAAAATTATTAAAACATGTTCAGTTAGCAGTGGAGATTGTCTACAAAAACTATGGTTGGGGGTTGGATCTTACTCAGGGGAATAAATATTTTTTCTTGCTATGGTAACAACACAAAACAAGAAGTTGTGTTCCACTACCTAAAATACAATGTCTTGAAAGGAATGCAAGTGGGGGATGGAGTGTTTTAAAAATACACTTTTTCTGGCTACTATGTTAAATGCCGGATATAATGTGAAGCTCAAAAAGTACCCTTAACGAGTATCAAAAGTATAAAAAATACATTAACTATTTTGTTGTTATAAATTATTTTGAAAGCTCTTTGGCTATACTCTTTAATGCTTCAGTTTGTTCTTTTAACAGTTTTAGCTTTTGTTTTAAATAATCTTTTTTAAAATTTAAATAATCTTCTTTTATTTGTATTTTCTTTTGCTCTTGGGCTGCTAATACATCACAATTGAAATAGCAACTATCAGATTTTTTTTGATTATGTTTTGAACTACTCAATTCCAACTTAGAAGCTTTATGTCCATGTGTAAAGACCTTAGATTCTGGTGGTGACTCTGGTTCACTGATAAAGGCAGACATCTCTTCACTGAATATATCATGTTGATTATCACTTAGAGGTACAAATTCTGGTGTTCTATGGTAATCCTCATTACTCGAATTGTTTTTGATTTCCAAAGCACCTTGCTCTTCAGATGCTAATAAAACCACACTTGAAATTGGTAATTCTCCATTTATTTCTGCTTGTTTTTTCTTAGTTTTAGATCGTATATCATGCCATGTCTGAAAATTATTAAAAGCATTTTTCAAATTTATGATACACATAATTATATACAAGGGATATTTTTTATAAGCAAATCATACTTTTCGCCATTGCCGCCAAGTTTTTTTTGCACCTGGAATAGCATTACATTCACTGGCAATGTTTTGCCACAATTTATGTGAGTCTCCATAGTTAAAATCCTGTGTTACTTTGCATGAAATTAATTCAGGATGTTTATTCATTAATTCTATAAGTTTCTTTTTTTGACGAGCTGTAACATATATACACCTTTGTCTCTTCTTCTCTTCCATCCTTCAAGGTAATAACCGAAGTTATATTATAAATAAATTAAAATAAGGTAAAATCTCTATAAAAAAATATGTTCATCTATGAAAACACGATTTATGAAATATATTTTTGTTTTCGTTAGTATTCTTTGCTTTTGATACTTTTATTGAGCAAGTTTGTTTGCAGATACTACAACTTTCTATTTACTCTTATTTTAAATCGTTGCAACTTTGTTATTGTTTAACTACTTGTAAATTGTGACTTTAAAATTGCACAGAGTAAACAAATATACGATATCAGTTTATAGGATTGGGTTACTACAGATTAAGTATATAATGTTGTAATTTTTACCAGTATCTTTTATAAAATGAATTCTTTTATCATATTTGTATGGCATTATATATAACATTTATTTATTTTTTGTTTAACATTTTATTCTAACTTACCAAAAAAAAATGTATTATTAATATTTTTAAGGAATTGAGTGCGTCTAGTACTGGCAGCACTATTTAAAATAAATACTAAATAATCTGTCTGTGAAAAATTGAGTTCAGTCGATGAATGGAGGATATGTGAATTATACATTTGTGCTATCACAATAATTAGAGAATTGTATAGACTCCATTTGTAATAAATCGTTGTGTTGTACAATTATGATACAGTAACATTCTGGTCCTTAAATAATATAGTGAAGTTAACAAAACAATGGGTGGCGTCAGTGAAACGGTTTTGCGAAGATTTCTACCGTCCATTTTCGGGTGTCTGTTTCTTTTACACATAGCGCAATACGTAAGTACTTATTTTTCAATGGTTACGCACTAATGGTCTCGTTTATAATAACACTTCCTATTAGAATCTACGTATGTAATGCGAAATTTCATAATTTGCTCTCTAGAAGATACATTATTCTTCTTTTTTGTACGTTTACCTACATTCACCTTGCAAAATTAAATACATAGTTACTTCAAGGCGATTGCGCATTGATGAGGAAATGAGATCATAAGACGGGTTATTAATTTTTTTACCAAGAAATGTTAACATTTTTCATTTTATTTAATACTTAGCAATGACATTTAACATTTTTAAAAGTAAATAAATACATTTTGTAGTTAAAAGTAAATTATCGTTTTAAAATTATAATTCTTGATGTCAATATTATGTTAATATCTATATAATTCATTATGTTAATATCTATATAATTTTTCTTTGTACAGTTGAATCATACTATGATTGATAACAGCATAACTGCTGGCTGGGTTGTTACTATTTATGTTACTGAAAAAGTAGAAAATAAGTTAATAAAGCATATACTTACTGTATTTTATCATTAGGATTGATACCATAATAATTTTAGTCTTAAATTTATTCAATATATTATTTATTTAATATTTTGGGCTTACCATACTAATCTATTGATAATATGATAAAAAAATTATGAGGCAGTTGTGGCACAGGAATACAAGATTGGGACTGTAATACAATTGTTGTAGATTTGAAGAGGAACAAACTACTATTTGTTAATATTTTTGTTTTTCCACTCTGGCACCAAGGCAAACGCTGACAATGAGTTTAACCAGTTATTGCGTAGTGCCACTCAACATGCAATGCTTTAAAAAATTGGGAGAATAGAGTATGTTAATACTAGGTTCTGTCTGTACCCTGCCATTGTGCTATAGCATGAAGCTAATTAAAAAATAATGTCAAAAGTATTTCTATTATATGATATGTACTAACATTTTTAGTCAATAATTCTGACTCATATGCAGGTGTTAATAAACTGCTTATCAATAATATGTTTAGCACTGATTCAAGTATTATAACTCTAATATTAAGTGAAATGGTGAAACCTTCTAATTTAATAAAGGTGACAAAAATTATTAATTTCTTAAATAAAAAATATATTTAAAAAAAAAATGAAAACTAAATTGTATAAAATGATATTTTAATTACATTAAGGACAATTGAATATAAATAACATAAAGAAGTGAAGTAATTGATGCACTGTAATGTGTATGAGGTATTTAAATAGAAGGTATTTATTCAAAAGATTATTCCATTCACATTTCACTGCATTATAATATTAAAATGTCTCTAAATGTATCTTAGTATGAAGATATTACCTGACAATAATTTCAAACATTTTTTTAGGAAAATATTTCTTATAAAAACTTATATCCTCAAGGATAAATAAATTAATATTCTATAGCAATATGGAACTAACCATCTTATAGCACCATCATTAAATATTATATCAATTGTTATTTATTCTATTATATTTTAAATACTATTCATGGAGCAAGGAGCACAGCACAGGGTCTGTGTTCTTGCCTGTTGCAAATATAATGGTTGTGAGTTTGTCACCTATTTGGAGGAACCTTTTATTTTGTCATTCTGGTAGATATCATGAGCCTTAAGTTCTGCAAAACAGCACATTTTATCTCAAATTCCAATAAAAAGAAGAGAACAGGGTTACAAACTAAGTTCCCTGCCCACCCTGCTATAAACAGAAAAAAGAATGAAGCTAATAAAAAATATTAAGTGCCACTATTAAACATATAATAGAGAGATCACATTTCTATAGGATCCTATTGTAGAACTATCGTCTATTAGTCATCACTTAATAACAATATGTTTCTGTTTAAATAACTGTAATATACTTGTACTATCTATTTAAATTTTGTTTTTACTTTAACATATTTAGATTTCGTACATTTTTAACTCACTGTACTGTATTCTAACTGTAGAAGGAGGAGATGCTCAATATCAATGTATTTTTTTATTGGTAAATAAAATAAATTTGAAGTGACCTAGAATCACTTACATTTGGAAACTACAATATA
>DVQM01001628.1:0-11590 GCA_018231645.1 Heliconius ricini | reverse complement strand
TGCCTACCCTGCTGTGTGCGGGATATAGCGTGAAGCTAATTTAATTTTTTTATTTAATTTTTATTATACCATAATTGATATGAAAAAAATTGTGAAAAATGTAAACGATTATTTACGTATACTGCACACCGGCTGATATTTATAAGGCATACATTTTATTATTATAAAATGCATTACATGTCGTACATTATATTGGTTCGTACATATTTTATAAAGTATAAAATAAATCGTCTATCTCTATAAAGTACGAAGTTCCGCCAAGGCACAATCCCTCCAGAATTCAGTACTATCTTAAGTAGGAGTAGGAGTATCTTAACACTAGGTTCCCTCTGTCTACTCTGCTGTGGGCGGGTAAAAGCGTGAAGCTTTAAATGGTTTCTTCTCTAAACATGTAGGAAAAGTTATAAATTTTCATTTCAACCACGACTAAAATCTTATTATGTTTTTTAAGTAGGTCCTTGTTTTTCATTTTCGTCGATCCAACATAAAACTGACGCAGAGATTTACCTAACCAGACTGAAGAAACGCACGTACTTTAACTATAAATCTAGTTATAACCTTATATCATTTCTCTGACATGTAAGCAAAACTCTCAAATTAGATGAGTACACATAACCACCACACTGTAGAAAAGACCCTTGGAGGTTCAGTGGGGAGCGTCAAAATACTTGAAATTACCAATCAAGCTCAAAATAATCAGCTTCAACCACACCACACACTATGCAAAAGGAACCTAGCGTTAAGACACTCTGGTACTCACTTACCGCCGAATTCAGGAGGCATTGCGTGTTGAGTGACGGAACTCAACGCTGCGCTTTGCCTTGACACCAGAGGAATTAAATGTAAATAAACATTTTATTTCTCTAAGAGGTTATTGCAACCAGTCGATTTTACAGTCACACTTTGTGCCCATGCGCCACGACTGGCTCAAACGTAGATATATTTCGTCGATTCGTCTCGAAAAGATTCATCTTTATCTTTATGGAAGTTTTAAATATCTGCAAATACTCTTAAATATTGAGTAAAGTTCTTTACAAGGTTCGTGGGTTCAGTCCCATTTCAATGTAAATATTTGTATTCGTATTAAAAGCTAAGAGTTTGTTACATGTATAAAAACATACTATTATTTTAATTACTTATTAAAATAATAGTATGTTTTTATTTCTTAAAGTACGTTGTTAGCTACTTCATTGTAAAAATGTATAGTACCGAACAGTTAAATTAAGGAACTCATACAGCAGACACTTAAATATTGTCAGAATTTAAAGTTTATTAAACAAATTGGGTGGCGTTGGGTTCTGCCGCTCATTAAATGTTATCTCTGTTTGTGCAAAAAAATATATACAGTGTCACCTATTTCTAGCTTCATTTCATGTCTCAATCTGGAGAAAAATAATAAAAAGGTTAGGACTACAATAGCGCTGTGAAATCCCTATGTTTTTCCTTACAGCGTTTTTTCTCAAAAGCTCAATTTGAAAATCTCTAATCTCTCATAATTTTAATTTCCAATACATTTACCATATATAACAGACAAAGAAAAAATTTAAAAAAAACTTAACAAAAATTAAGTAATTGACAATAATTTCTCTAATTTTGGGAAAACACAAAACCAACTTGACCGATAACAACAATAACACGTCACAAAGACTTTAAGTGCCATACAGATAAACCAAAGAAAGCCAACCAAAGTCGAGAGGGAGTACGGTACCCAAACATTACGTCAGAGGACGCGATGATAATACAATTATATACGAAGAATCTGTAGTCGTACTGAACCCGTGGCTCGGCGCGCTCGCATCAACATGCGTGGAAGTACCGCCGGCCTAACCGGCACTCTCACAAGCGGTACGAATCCAGCTCTTCTGGAATTCGCCGACGTTGTATTCGCGAGTTTCGTGGTAGCACCGGCCGTGGTCACGTATTGGAAGTCGACCTGGTCTCTGATGGACCTGTACGTGCTAGACGACCCGGTGGCCAGCGCGGCCGCATGCGCAACGTTCGGTCTGTGCTGTGATCTTGTCTTCTGCGTGTGTCAAACACAATTGACCAAATATCTGAAACCAGATAGGGGGAAGATTGTATATTATGTTTTATCGCGTTTCTACACGTGTATAGCGGGAATGGCCTGCGTCGGCGCTTGGAGAGGTGTCTGGAACCTCTTGAATGAGTGTACAGGAGACAGTGCTAGGACGCTTATGTCTACGACGGTGGCGGCCACGTTGTCGCTGGCTGCTCTAAGAACATTGAGGAACATATGTGCCGCGCCCTTCGCTGTAGCTGTCGATTCACCCCAGGGCTACTTTGACGTGCCCACTATGTTTAGAACGGTGAGTAAAGTTTTGTCAACGTATTTCAGTTATGGGGATTTATTGTTATATTAGAACACTTAGACAGGATTTCCCAAAAAATATACAGGCAGATAACAGGAAAAAAAGTAAATTTTACATTTTAGTGTCACTAAACATATATAAAACAAATACTAACGACAATTATGATAATGTACAATATCTTCGTCTCTTTTAACTATTAAATAAGCGTAAATTAAAAAATTTACATCCCAAATTCGATTTTGTATGAAAATTGAATAATTCAAATCGCGAGAACGGTTGAAATTGTCATGTCTATGGGCTTCCTTTACGTCATTGCATTATATCCTTAACACCCTTGTTTCCTCTCAGTAAACCTCTCCTCACCTCAATCTCAAAATCAAACTAATAAAGGAGGCCAATGTCTTAACATTAGGTTCAGGGTCTCTCTGCCTACCCAGTTATGTGTGTATGTACATATACAACTTCACGTTTTTGTCCGGCATAGCACGGTAAACAGACAGAACCTAGTTTTAAAATAAACCTTGACCCAAATACAGCCAAATTTTGAAGATATTGTGTGTTGAGTGGCGGAACTTAACACCGTGTTTTAATACATACATAAACATAAATTATTCCATTGATTGTTATAATAATAGAAAGAATTGTGAGACACAAGACGTGGAACGTGTCTTCCACTTTTCACATATAAGTTTTCTAATCATATTATCTTTTTAAATCTCTTGACCTTTTATCCCGTGTAAAGTAGGTACTTTACAATTTTACGACTTCATATTTGTTTTCATTCATTATATGTTGTATATAATAAATGAAAAATATATAATTTTAGCGTCTATTTTAGAAGAAAACTCAGTGGAACTATTGTGTTTTACTTTTATTTCTCCGCTCTGGTAAACACATCATTTATCGAAAATTAGGCAAAAGACACGCCGGTCTTAATAAGGTTCCTCATAATGTTCACTCAGCTTACTATGCTATGTAGAAAAAACGTAAGGCCACTTGTTACAAGGTTTAATTTAACTTGCCGTATCGTGTAATCTGTATTTGAACCCACTAGCCAATGTCCGATTCAGCTGAAATTTGGATTACGACTTCAGTTTTTAGTTAGCACGGCGAAGACAAGATTCAAATTCTGCCACGATCAATTTGAAAAAACTATAAATGAAAATGTTTTCCAATATAAATATAAAAAAAGACAATGTTTCTATTGTGCCTATCCGATCAGTGTAACATAACACGGTTTCTTACCTTAAACTAATTAAATTTTATATCAAGACAAAGCGCGACGTTGAGTTCCGCCAACGTTAACTTAACATTAGTCTTGTTACAAATAAGGGTTGAAAGTTATATGGAAAAATCTTTAAATCGATTTTTATAAAAATATAAATTCAGACTGTTAAAAATATTTTATTGAACATGTGTTTCGTGGTTTTTTTATAATTCACCCCTAAGGCTACAAATAAGCGGGTGAAGCTGCGCCCGCCGACTATTTAAAAAAAAAAAAACTAGTTAAATATAAAAGTTTTCAACTTTGTTTTCATATTTGGCATATGCCATACAATATTATATCATCGGTATTTGTTTCAGCTATTTAAAAAACCGGACAAACACGAGTCGGACTCGACTCTACCTCTCCACCGAGGGCTCCGTACAAAAATTGGAGGTTACGAGCTTTTTCTGAAATTCCGGCTTAACTTAGAGCCCTTCATCTTATACCTCACTTGAATTTTAATACCAAATTTTGGCTATTACTTTTTAGATATAACCACAAATGTTTAGTTTTAATTTTTCTTCCGAAAGTAGAGTACTACCTGTAAACGCTGGATAATAAATTTCGTAATTCTAGGTCAACCGGAAGTACCCTATGAATATTGTTACCTTTGATAGTGTTAGACACTACGCATTATTTGCGGCCATATCTTTCAAGTTAATGTAGAAACATCTTTTTTTCAGGAAATCAGTCGTAGATTGTTAAAGTATATGGTTTGAATTTTAACTTGATATCTCCTGAGATAAAAGTTATTGAAAGACAGACAGTCAAACTGACAGACATTCGGTCAGACAGATATTCAGACAGGCAGTCACACACACAGACAAAAACACAGATAGACAAGCAACAAAGTGATCTGATAAGGGTTCCTTTTTTCCTTAAAAGATACGGAACATTAAAAACAACTTCACGCTTTTTGTTCACCCGATTTTGATACATTATGAATCAAAATTAACTTTTAAAGCTATTATCGTATTTTTTACAAAGAATATACCTATAAATGTTAAGTACCATAGACAGCTCAACAAAGTATTGAAATATCCGTACGTACCTTGAGCCGATTAAAATGCTGCTATGGAGGTGTTTCCATCATTTAAAGTAAAAATGAAAATGATGACATTTTTTAATTCACTTCATTTTTACTACTATAGCTACAATTTCAGTAGTATAGCTACAATCGTATAAGTATGCACTTTTGTGTTAAAAATCATTTCACAGATTTTAATTGCACGTTTTACTAAACTAATAAAAAAGTGAAAGCAGCTTTACGATTTTCTCCGCATAGCATGGTAGCACGGTGTAGAAGTAGTACTCACTTCCCGCCCAATTGAAGGGACGTTGCTTGTTGAGGGACGAACTGAACGCCGCGTTTTAATCATTCCCCAGAGAGAGCTCGTCCTCAAAACCGTCGCGTAGACAGTCAGATGCTTTCCCACTATATATGACAATAATTATAATCGTCCATTACCTTGTGGGTAAAGACGAATTTACGTAGATCTGTTAAATAAAACCAAAAACCAACAATCCATTGGGATTAAAAATAAATCCATTTAAATTTTATAAAGCTCCTTGTGTAGGTTTAATTGTCTAAAGAATGATTAAGCACAATTAAATATTTTTATTTCCCTAATATGAATTCCAATCCTATGAGGGAAATGAAATTATTAAAAAATATTTAAAATTTCAAATCTATTTTGAGTAAATAGGGTTCCGTTGGAAATAGGTGTTTGATCGTGTTGACGTTGGATTCTACCACTGTCATGGCTCAAAATGGGTAAAAGGCGGACATTTCTGCCTACACCGCAAAACGTAAGAGTTATCTAAAGATAACAAGAAATCACTTAATAAATGTTTAAGTACAACGTCACGTTAAGTAAATTTCACTACAATTTTTTGAGTAAACAAAGTGTGTGAGTATTATTTATAGAGATTTATTACTGGTTCTGATAACAGTGTTTGTTATATTATTAGAACTCCACTCGGTTGCACTTTAGTTTGTAGTTTACTTGGCTTGGTAGTGAAAGTGCTATAATAATAATTATAAATAATTTATTATAATAAACTATAAGAATTATTATAAACAGATATAAACAGTGTTTAAAATTGTGTCAAAATGTGTGATTTCAAAAGTGTCGTGGTGCTCTAACAATATGAATCTCTATAGATCCATCAAAATGGATTTTAAATATTTCTTTAAAAAGCCCGAGACTGAGTTTATTTAGTAATTTGCCTAATTTTATCATTTATCAGCTCATAGCATCACATCACATTATACTTGTCCATCCGATGATTTTACTAAATATTTTCCTCACTAGCTGCATGTCGCCATATTTGATATCTAAGAGATACGTTACGTTACATCTAAGCTCTAAAAGATTTTATAAAATTAATATTCAATTTGAATATTAATTTCTAAATCCATAATAGATTTTTGACAAACTACCTTTTTAATCCTTGAAACGGTTCCGGTTCACAAAAATAAACAAAATTAACACGATAGTGCAATGAAGTAAAATACATAAAATATATGGATAACTAGAAAAAGTATTTACTGACTTTGAATATATCTATGATCAACTTATATTTCTGAAGAAAAATCCTAATATATTAGTGACACAGGGGCAAAAGTGTGTGGCTATAAGCGCGACTGGTTGCGAGTTTGGTCCCCACTTGAAGAAATTGAATATTTATTTAAATTTATATTCTCATTTTTTTGCTATGGTCTCGAGGCAAAGAGTAGAGCTATGCCACTCACCACGCAATGCCTCCAGAATTCAGCGGAAAATGGGGAACGGAGTGTCTTACACTAGGCTCCCTCACCCGGCTGTGTGCGGGATAAATCGTGAGCTGTTAAAGGAATTCATACAGGCTGTAAATTTATTACTAGCTACATTAGTACATTAAGTCGCTAACGTATGCATATAACTCTGAAACTTTATTAAGGAAATGTTGACGCCCGCAGCTACGACAGCGTCGGCGTAGCAAAGTTTTTATCTCACATTTGCAATACAGATTAAAATAGAACCATGCAATTGTATTCTATATCATGGACAAATTATATTTATTATAGGCATAGTACATTAGTAATACATATTCTTCAAAATTTATTCTTCAAATAATATTTAAAAAAAAAATGGAACCAGAATATTATTTTTTGTCAAGTTTCGCCACTCGATACGCAATTCTGTCTCTAGAATTTGCCGAAAGATGGGGAACAGGGTGTCTTAGCCCTATGTTCCCTTTGCCTACCCTGCTGTGGACGGTATATAGCGTGAAGCTAAAAAAAAAGAAAATTTTATGAACAGGTCATATAAAGTTTTTTATGACCTGTCTAACAGATAAACTATACTTATCATATAATTTCTACATACATAGATATATTCACAGTAATCTTGTTAAAGTATTAACATTTACTGTTGTTAACATAAACATTCTTAAAATAGAAACTTATTAACACTGTCACTAGGCATAGTAAATTAAAAACAAAAACTAGGCATTAAACATTTTTTGAAATTTCACTAATACGTACGTAATATAGATCCATCGCAGTTATTCATATTTTTTATTTTCAAATATCATTCACGTAAAAATCAAGTACAGGGCGATTGGTAGATAGATAGAAAAACTGATAAGGCAAGGTCGGTGAAACGCGAGAAGTGGACTATATATTTCTAATGGATACATACAGTAGAATCGCGTTGAAAAGCATACTTATTTTAGTTAACCAACTTGAGAAATTAAGAACGTTTCTGTTTCTTATTCCAAAACACAAGTGAAGGCTGAATATTTGTAAAACCGGTTAGGTTTTGCCACTTCTGGCGGATAAAATACAAGTTAAAAAAGATTTTAAAAAAATGAGAAATCTGGATTATATGTATCAATAATAATAATAATAATAATACACATATCGAGATCCCAGTGCATAAATCTGCAGGTAGCGGTTTTTTAAGAAAACCTTTTTTTTAAAGAATGATACATGTCAGTAAAATAGATTACGCCAGGGTTGCCTAACAGAATCGTGCCGCAATCGCCTATAATAAAATTTAATATATAATTAATATCGTCTATAATAAAATTGGTAATGCGTTTTGTAGTGAAAAATTGCACCAACGAAAATTATTTATATGAAAGAAAATCGCATAAACTCTTTATTAATGCTTATTCTAACTGTTCATCTTTTAAATAATTATTTTAATCATGTTAAGTTCATACAGAAAATTTTGTAAAAATGAAATCATACTTGTTTTTCAAGCGATATAATGAAGTCATTATATTGCCTTTGCTGAATTATAAAAAAAATCAGAATATACTATATAGAATAAAAATAGTGGGTAATAACTACCTCTATCGGCATCAATTTATCTATCTGTCTACAAATTACCTATATAATGCCTCCCGAATATAATGGCTCAACGCCTCACTTCTCCTATCCTATCCTTTTTACTCTATATACTCTCAAAGATACTAACTACACTATAATATAATGTATGGGACAAGAATATCAGAACATTAATCATTATCTAATATACGTTCATATCAATACAATTCGCAGTGCGAACGATAGATGCACAAGGAAGCCGTGAATTATTCACTCATAAATCATAAATATACGATTTAGTGGAGATTACCTATCAGCATTTCTTGGCAATCAACTTTTTTGTGTTTTATTTCATTATAAGTACTGTTTCACGTAAAGGCAGTGGACTATTCGGCGAGAGACTTGGTGAACTATTTTTTTTTGCTTTTAAATATTTTGCGTTTGCAATAAAATTTACGATATAACAAAGTGATGTGCTTTTAAAAATGCTATAACGTATACGTAAATATATGGATATCATTCATCATTTCGTACGTGAATATAATACGACGAAAATAAAATTTGGTGCACGCTTTCAACACGGAATGGACTTAATCCCTTGACAGGCGAATATAAAAAAAAATTGAGCAATACTTCTCGAAGTTCTGCGATAAGTTGTTGAGACGAGAATAGTTATAGAAAAGTCCTGCTTACTTCGCTAGCTATGCTTGGAAGTAGCTACATTTTGATCCAGCCTTTGAGAGGGCAGAGGCTTGAGGCGTTATTAGAGATAATCGACGTCTTCTTCACAATTTTCTTAGCAGGACCGTTGATTATCATTTACTGGAAGGCTACGTGGGCGCTTATGGACCTCTACGTATATCCGGATGATCCTTTACTAAGCGCGGTGTGGACTGCCGCGTTTGGAATCATTGTCGGCCTTGTCCTATGTGGCATACAAGAACCGTTAAACAAATTATTGGTACCAGAATATGGAATTAAAAAATATCTGTTCTTCACAAGATTGTATACTTGTGTAGCAGCGGTTGTAAATGTGGCAGCTTGCAGGGGAGTTTGGAATTTACTAGAGTGTTTCATAAACAATCCCATGGCGGTTGTTGTCTCAACGGCTGCATCGACGGTGGCTATCATCTTCTTGAGAGCTTTCAGAAACGTGGATTCTGCGCCGTTCTGCATTACCGTTGATACTGTTGAAGATTATTTTGACGCACCTACTTTTTATAAAACAGTAAGTTTTATTTAATATACACAAATATATGTATTAATGTGTTTGTTGTGTTTTTCAATCTGTTCTACATTACACATAATATGAATAAATATACGCTAATCCAATGCAATCCTGCTTTACAGTTATCTTTTAATCCGTTTTTGAGTAATATTCATTATTATTTGTATCCTACAAATGATAAATGACTGAAATATCAATTTTAAAAAATACATTAAATATATACTTTAAATGAAAAAGCGTACGTATTACACGTAAGAAAAAATATGACTACTGATTTGATCTTTTCTCCCTAACTGATTATTTTAATCTAGATTAATCTGATCGAGTAAAGTATCGGAATTTTATCTCACTAGATATAGCTTATCCATAGACGTGAAATAGTACACAGTTTTAAATATTTACAAATCTTCAAAATTTCCCAAGATAAATAAAGAAAACTGAGTGATCACTTCATTTCCGGGTTTCCGTTTTTCATAATCCACTGTATCTGCGATACGTGTTGTCTCGGGCATTTTCAATGATTCATGTATCGAAGACAACCTTTATTTTCATTTGACCACGAGGGCAGAGCCCTACGTAAAATCTACTTATTTACAAAACTTTAATAATATATTAACCAATTAAATATTTATTATGAAATAATTTTAACAATTTTAAAGTGTTATTCCACACTTAGGAAAAAAAAATTAACCTTTAGTGCTTGTAACCTTACAAGAACTAAACCATAATTCCGTACATACGTTTTCCAAGAGGCGCGGGTCCAAATCCCACTACGTTCAAATTTTTATACGTTTCCTAAAAAATATTTTTCTTTCCCAAGTCTATATATTGTTTTTATAAATAAGTTTAGTATAATCAATGATCGTAACTTTGTGAAAATTTAGGAACATTTTATGAAAGACGATTGTTATTGAAAATAAAAGTATTAGTATCTTGTCAATGTAAATTCTATTTTAGTTATATTTTATTCATTTAAAGAGACCTTTAACTAGTAGCTACCTAAAAATAGTATGAATAAGATAAATTTTGTGATAAAAGATACCAAATCTTTTAAGATTTATATAAGAAGCTGTTTAAAACAGACTTCTGACAATTTTTTAATGTATTATTTGTATTTTCATATCTATTTTCTTGTAATCTTTTGTGACAAACAGACATCAATCACAATTAATTAAGAGAACCATCGATAAAATTCACTGCCTCTTCAAAAATCTTGTCTATAAAGTATCTCAAATTGTCTAATCGTAGATACGATTTATCTCGATGATAAATTTAAGTTGTGATATAATCATTATTTTAGTCATATAATAATAATGTTCTATTTTTAGAGTGCATTTACATAAAAATAAATCAAATAAATTGGCTTCACTTCATTCTTGTACATTTCGAACCCACAACCAGTGGTGGTTACATTCAAACTTTGTACCCTGCGCCACAACTGACTTCAAAATAAAATATTTATATTGAGTGAGTGGTAACCCAATGTTCAGTACTACATTCCGTACTCTACTTTCCGTCCATTTTTAGCTGTGTGCCGTTATGTCTTATACCAGACCAGAATATTGATCGAACCTACAACTAATAAAAAGATCTATAACCAACTCTTTTATTACACGTATGTCCCAATATATATTTTTAAAGTCAAAATTTTTGCTACGATTTTCGTAGCGAAGCGGTTTTAGAACTGAAATACGACTTTGCTGCACAGTAATGTTGTTGTTTAATCGCTTCAATTGTATTTGTATTGATAAAAATATAAAAAGAACCTTCACGCTTTTCTTAGCGGTTACAGTAAGCAGAGAGAACCGAGTGTTAAAACACTCTATCTCTCACTTTCCTCTCATTATCGAAACATTTCGTATTGAAATTTGTTACCAGAGCGAGGAGTTGAAAATAGTTCGTTCCCGTTTAGTCAAACGGATTGCCGCTGCGCCACGACGACCTCGATACTGAGATAATCTTTAAGCCTTTCTTTGTATTTGTCTATCCTATGTTTGTATTAAAATTTATTACAATATTTATTTAAGTCAATATTTTTGTAAAATTCAATAAAGTTATTATTATTATTATTCGAAACAGAACTAATAACCTACAACAACTGTCATCTAACCTAAAATAAATTTTGTTACAGAGTAGCAGAGAGACCGCATTGTACATCCTGGACTGCGTGTTCTCTGTGACGGTAGTGGGTTCGTTAGTGGTGTTCGTGTGGCGCGGCTCCTGGGCGCTTTTGGACATATTCCTATATCCTGAGGATCAGGTCAAGTCATGCTGGACATCGTTAGTAAGTGACTATGCTATATTTTTTCAATTCAATCAGAAATATCATGAAGATATTTAATTATGTTTAACTTACAAAAAAAATTAGAAACTATATTAAAATAATATAAATTGCTATTTATGTGTAATAGAATATAGATACATTATATATATATATATATATATAT
>DVQM01001627.1:0-11591 GCA_018231645.1 Heliconius ricini | reverse complement strand
CTGTCCCACTGCGACACGATGGCCTCAAGAAATTATTGCATTAAATAAAAGCTTTAAACGTTTTTTTTCCTAAAGACATGTATTTAAATAATTAATAAATGGTGTTCATATAAATAACTGAATTAATACAAAAATACTTTTTTGTTACGTTCTTATTAACACTTACTGTAAAAGATGATCATTAATTCACAGTGTGTGGCTTGACACAGATGTTCATTATTGACTACAAATAACATGACCTTATTTAACATTTATTTTATTCTTTATGGAAAAACTATTCAAAAGGAAGGTGTGGTGGCGTATTATTTTAAATTATTTTTTTTTCAGCGTCACGCTGTATCCTGCATGTAGAAGTATATGTAGGCATAGATGTTTTTATACTAGGCTCAATGCAAAATAACTCGGCTCCTCTCTATCCGCCGAATAATAGAGGCATTGCGTGTAGAGTGGCGAAGCTAAACGCCGCGCTTTTTCTTTTTTGTTTTTCAGTAATAACTGTTCGTTATAAATCCTTATTTAACAATAATAAACGATTAGGCATATAGAAGAAAAATATCTTTGGAACAATATATTATATATCGTATGTATATATTGTATATAAAAAAAAATTGTGCCGTTTCCGAACAAGTGGTCGAGCTTGTGGCGACTACTAAGTGTGAGTAACATCGAAACGATTGCAATGACGTAATAAGCTACAGCCTTCTCCTGTAAATGGACTATGAAACAAAAAAAGATTACCTCAATTCGGGCCAGTAGTAGTTTCCGAGGTTAGCGCATTCAACCAAACGAACACTTCAGCTTAATAATATTGGAATAAAGTATATATACATAAGATATATCATTAAATACAACATTTATGTATTTTTTTTGTTACAGCTTACGGCAAAGTGTTCCTAGTTAGAAAAAGATGTGGTGTAGACGAAGGCAAGCTATACGCAATGAAAGTGCTCAAAAAAGCATCGATAGTTCAGAAGTTAAAAACTGCCGAACACACGCGGACAGAACGACAGGTGAATATCGTATCTAGATATGTCTAGGTCCTTTTTTATTTTTTATTATAATTTTAGATTTTTTTCTTATGACACAACAGATTTTCAGTTATGAGTTTTTATTGGTTATATTGTAGATTTAATTTACATACCTAACAACTTAGATATATGTCCACCAGAGAGGAGGGGAAATAAAAATATTTGAATATATCATTGAGAAGATATCTTAGAAGGTATTGAACTTACAATCATCGCGTTTACAGCCAGACGCTGTATAGCAATGGGTCGGTAGTACTTCTTTTATTATATTTTTTTACGGTTAACATCAGTCAATGTAAATTCGTAAGCGAAATATAACAAACAATATTTAATTAACCTAAAAATCTGATTCGTTGTAACTGTTTATGTTTAATTCATTGTTTATTTGCATTATAACAATAATTTATATGACACAATTTTTATAAAAAAAAATATCAATAAATGAATAAAATGTTAATGTGTCCTGCGTGGGAATCGAACCAACTATGTGCGAAATGTCGGTCAGAATCGTTAGCCATTTTAACCTATTACTTTATATACATATATCATAAAAGAACCATAAAAGAAACTAGCATCATATTAAATATATATTATATTATTCCTTTTTTTTGTTTTTAAATAGAATAAAATTATTTAGCTACTGCCTTTGTAAGAAGACTACGTTAGACATGTGTAATAAGTATATCAGCTTATTGAATTAAACGTCAACGTTTCCTTTGTTCTGAGACAGTTTTAACAGCACAACGTTTTGACTCTATACTCGACGATTGTGGGTTCGATTCCTAGTTAAGTATTGAAAAATAAAACATTTCCTCGTTCTGGTAAAATATTAAAGCTCGGTGTTCAAAACCACCACTTCGCACGCATCCCCTCGCAAATTCGAAGAGCGGCAAATGAAGAACAAAATGTCTTAACCCTAGGTTCTTAGTCCCTCTGCCTACCCTGCAATGTGCTTCGTAGAGCTTTACGAGTGAAGTTTCGAGACCCGTATTGGGAAAAAATTAGTTAATGAGTTTGATACTTGCCCAGTTTGCCTTTTTTGACTTACGCTGTATCTGTACATAGCAGGGTGGGTAGGCAGAGGGTACCTGAGAATCTAATGTTAAGACACTGCGTTCACAGTATTATACTTCCGTTTTTCACTAACCGCCGAATTCAGATTGCAAATTATGTGGCGGAACTCAACGCCGTTGTTTCGTAACAAAATACATGTAAATATCTGTAAAGCTGTAAATAATAATATGCTTAACATAAAATATACTTTAATATTAATAAAAATTTTATTTTCATAGGTTTTAGAAGCAGTTAGGGTGTGTCCCTTCCTCGTCACGCTACATTACGCCTTTCAGACGGATGCCAAATTACATCTTATACTCGGTAAGTTTCCGTTTTTCTTGTTTAGTTGATTATGTCTATTTTATTACTCGATTCTTTGGTATAATTGAAAGCTTGAGGCCTTGAATTATAAATATCTTTTTTCTTTTAATTATTTCAACAAAATTGATTTTAATCTTATAGATTTTTAAATATTGGCATTTTTTTAATATGGTAAAGGTGTTGAGCTACTTTTAAACCAAAGATTTTAATAAAAAATCCTAAATAAAAATAGAAAAAAACAAAAAAAAGAGTTATATATATTCCATTTATGAAACTTAAATTATAAACACTTTTGTACAAATAGTCTTCTATGTAAAATATTAGAACAGTTTTAAGCATTATGCTAACCATAGTTGGCAATCTCACGTCGACCATGACTTCCTTTCCGCTTAAAGAGGGAGAGAATCCCTTACTTCCTGTAAAAGCTATATAGTACAAAAAAAATATGCAATTAATTGCAATTCATTGTTACACCAAACGAACGATATCATTATAGGATTTAATCTATTTCTTTAGATTTTGTAATCTAAAAACAAAATGATGTGGCTAAATAAATAAATTATCATAAATACTTGACAAAGTCAACATATTATGTTTACATATTTTGTAGTAATCGTTTTCGGTTTTGGGATTCTTTCCGCATGGCTACTAACAAAAAGGAGGCATATTAAGTAAGAAAAATATGGAATCTTGACATTTGGTTGGTTGGGCTGTGATTGATACGATTGTTATCTTATATACTTTAATATTGTGAACTTTTATTGCAAAGAATCAATCCTACAATAAACATATTCAGTTTTAACGAACGGTGCTGCACATAAATGAGCCCTTATCTCTCACCGTCAATCAAACGGTTAAAGATCGATAATATAAGTAGGTACCTATGCAATGTAATGATAACGAAATTACACTCATTGCAACACTAGTCGTGTCACGTGACGCGCCACCCGATGCAACTTTGCACTTTGATATTCACTTCCTTTTGTAAATGTTTGACTGATATGAATGATTATACATGTTTATTTGGGTATAATATTGAAGTGTAGTGATTTATCATCATTGCGTATACCAATTGAGGCTATTGTGGCGCAGGATGACTCGCACATGCGACGGTTGTAGGTTCCATTCCCACCGTGGGATTTTAATTTCTTCGATCTGGTAATAAGAAAGCGCGTAGTTGAGTTTCACCACCCTATACGCAATACCTGGAAAATTCATGATAAAATGGGGAACGGAAAGTAATAACACTAGGTTTCCTTTAGTTACCTTGCTATATGAGGCATACAGCGTAAAATTGCATAGACTGATCAATGATTGTAGGATTGATATGGAGGTATTATTATAAAGTATTAGTGCAATGTTATTGGTTCCGTTGCACGTTATTTAATGTCACTTTCGTGCTTAAATAGAAATAACTGAGAGTTGCATGACACATATTCTAAGGCCCTTATTTATAAACCGCATTAATGTCTGAAATCGATCTTGAGATGCTTTAGAAATTGTGTATGTATGAATAAAACGGCATTTCAAGTTCGATCTTCGACTTGAGAGCGATTTATAAATACGGGCTTAAGTGCCGGAGGCAAAAACACAATATTTTATAAGAAGGAAATTAAAGCAAAAGCTTTAGAAAATCGTTCCGAAGTTTGAATGCAGCCAAACAATATGTTTATTGTTAAAGAACAAGAACGGAACACCGAAGTGGTGCAATACTCGTTTTACACCAAAACGTAGCATTCGCGATTGGCCAACGGACCGGTGGCATAACTCTGGCACACTTTACCTGGCCTTGGCACCGCATGGGCGAATTGTTATGGTTTATCATCGTTGTTAGGATGTGTTGAGATATTTAGTTATAAGGATTAGTGTCTGTCTCTGGCCTTCAGTCCGTCCGTCCATCTGTCGCGGATACTTAATAGATTTTTTTTATTATTCTTACCTGTCTACCGCAGTAGGCAAAAGGGTATTTAGTGATAACTCAGCCTTTAATTTTCGCTTGATGGAAAGCTTTGTAAACTATACTTACAGTATATAATTTTTTATCTCTTGTACTCATAGCTTTATAAAAATAAAGTTCAAGTACTAAAACCCGACTACTGATAATCACAATCTAAAAAAATATGTAACAAGAATATATTCTCACCTGCCTATTTACCACCAATATTTTTTTGCGTATAAATATATTTATGATCTATTCAATAAATAACACACACGTAATACATTTTTAAGAATGCATTTAAGGCATGTTCATTTTCACAAGCCTTCTTTTCTTTCACAGCCTTGGTCGTGTACCACCTGCCCTAATTCTAACGGGAGGAAGTGAAAGTGAATATAAATGCATACATACCGGTCAAACTCAGAACCCTCCTTTTTACTTTAGCATAGTCGGATAAAAAGTATAGTTACGTTAACTTAATCCTAACGTATTTCTTTCTTTATATAGATATTTGCTCAAATATTATTGCGAATCATTTTGAACTCAATAACTTATATAAAAAAATATTGATAATTTACTGATAATTATAGATTTATTACTGAAAATTAAGTCGATCTAATTATATTTTCTGTATAAAACAATTAGCACTGTTTTAAGAACCAAGTTCGGTAACCTTCACATTTTTTTTAATATTGCGATAAGTCCTAATGTAAAAAGATGCCTAAGATCTTTGTATAAATCGTTTAGTTCAATATACAGTTTTTAGGTCAACTCTAGGTGAGACTACAAGTAACAGGCGAAATTGTAATTGCAATAATTAAGCTGACCTCCAGCCGTTGACTCATTTTGTGGATATAACTTTTGTGACCTACCATTCTGTTATAATAAAAGCATTGTATATAATGCTTACTAAAATATAGTATATTATTTACTTCGGAAGCAGATAGTTATCGACAGATAATATCTTAACTCCTATTTGGGTGAAGTTACTTGAACATTTGTCATTTCGAAATTATTTTTAACAAAAATGACTTTGAATAGATGACGGTTCAGAATAAGCAAATACTTTTTAAAAGATCTCAAAAAAAAAATAATTTTGCTGTAATTCTTATGTAATGTTTATATCAAAAAGAAGAATGAAAACCATTAAATAAAAAGAGACAGAGGGAGAAGAATAACATAAAGCTACTTATGGAAGTGGTAAAATATACTAAATGACTATGACATTTAATGAATGACTTGGCCTTTACCTACAATTTAACATATGAGAGTTATATAGTTGTTGCAAAAGTGCGAATTATTCGAAAGCCTAACTAACCACCCTAGCATAGCAGTTTTACATGATGTTATGTAACATGTCGAAGTGATGTGATGTGATAGGTATACCTGCAGAACTTTGAGTTGGACTCAGATACGTAAATTCTTCTATTCTATTCAGAGGGAACTTCGTCACTTTCCGTCAAATTTTGAGATATTGCAGTGGGTGCGTCTGAAAGATTTTGATTCAAGTTATGAGTTAATGACAGTTATGTATAAGATTTATAAAAAAATTAGTCCACTTTGCCCTCACAGCTTCATTTATTATCTTATATCAAAGACAGCTTATTAGTAATCGCATTAAATCACGTTACGTTTGTTTCATTTACCTTTCTATTGTCTTTTCTTGTCTTTTTAAGGCATGATTGACTTTTTAAATGTTGATATTGTTGTTGTATTCAAATTAATGATTTATTTGGTTAATTAATGATAAATGAGTGCTTAAATCGATTTGTTATTATTAAATATTAGGTTTTACCTACAAACAAAAGTCGAGTTATAGAATACAGGAAGTGTAGGGCGAGAATTTAAAAACTTATTTTGACTCTCGAATTGAAACTCAGGACTCCATGTTATGTACACCTTATAACACAAATAGGCGACTTAAATTAGACATCCTTTAAACAAGTAAATTGGGAATACATTCACTGTAAACAATAATGTCTACACAGTATATACTTACTTTTTTATTGTTGTTTCCGACGTAACCTTGGCCTTATAAAAAAAGCAAAAATTTGAATAGCTCTTTTATTTGGTCACCATCTTGACTTTGCCCACACACATACAGACATTTTATCAGAATCTCAAATAACCAAAGCTAGTATTAAATAGAATGAAATGACAATTTTGTTAAATAATAAAATTTTAATAAATACTTAATATAAATAAAATAGTACTTGAACCATTTTATTTATTAATTAATAGTAGATTAAGAACGTAATGAAGAATCATTGTTATACCTCCCTTTCTTGTTTACACGGTCAACGTATATAACACGAATGACATTATATCTATTAACAATATTAATTAACCAACAACGACTTCCATTACAGCTTGGCTATAAACTTTGAAAACAAGACTGTACACCCGTCGCCACTTCTCTTTTTCCTTTCGTTGCAAAGCTATTGTTAGATCTTGCACGTGCAAACTGTGAGAACTACGAAACAAGTTATAGGCAATTAGCGGGAATTGTCATTTAGGTTATTGGTTACTGTGGTCATTTATAATGTAATGTTTTATTTGCAAGTTGTTCTAAACCGCATTTGCTATAGATGACAAAATATAATAAGTGTCAAACTTACGGCGATGATATCGTTAATGAACGTTATATAAAATTGTCATGAACTTTGTACCAAAAGAATCAGTACTAGTAGTGTTCTATTGATAATTAATTGGTCGGTATAATGAAAAACGCACAATCTCGTTCTTCTTCCTCCCTTAGTGCTCCAATAGACTATGTAATCTAAACGTCAAATTTCATTATTTTTAGTCCAATAATCGCTAAAGCTTTGTTTGTCAATCACTCAGTAACGTAAACCTGTAGATAATTCGTTTTATTATCATGTGTAGATCGTTTAAGGATTCTATAAATAAAAAGGCTCATAGCAATTATTACACGTATTTTTTATTTAGTAGTTGCTCTGTTTCGTTTATATTTTAGACCACATGCAATCTACACGAGTAGCGGTTGGCCAACGACAGAATAATATCATAATGGTGCGGATATATTAGCCGTATTGTTACCTCTTATTGCTTTTACATCAGACGATACTACTTTATATGCATTTCATAGCTTTTTCTCATTTGTAAGACTTAATATTAATTGTAGTTAGTATAGTATCTTGTTAATATTCTAAAAGAGTAAATGATGCAAGATTATGTTGTGTACGTATTGTATATTATTTTTATAATAAAGTTAGTATATATATAAATAGAGAGATATATTAATGGTGGTTGAAAGAAACAGGAGTGGGTGATGATGATGTCTTATTTTCATCCTTCTTCAGGGCCATAGGGCTCGTAGCAGGGATTCTCACTGCTCACGAACTTGTGCGACAACCTCGCGGCCTTGCAATCCCAGACCAGCTACTCCATACTACTTGAGGCGGGGCGACACAGCTCGTGTCATTTGCTTGCCAAACAAGACCTTGTTTGGAAACGTCATTACTAGATCTCCGCAATACGCTTTCTTAAAAAAAGGTTTTTTGTCTGCCTGTTTCCACAATTTAAGTTATTACATTAGGATCGATTTATTGTACCAATAAATCGATCGCTTGAGGATACAAACTTTGACATTAGTAGCAAAATTTTTGTCTCTTTTTTAATTATATATAAGCAAGTATATAAAGCTCCTGAACACAAATACATACGTTATATGGAAAAAAGCCTATGTGGAAATGTAGTGATTCTAAATCCTATTAGGAAATAAAACTATCCATACATCTTTTGTTTGTATAATACGAGTACCTTATTACAAGTCTCACATGATGTGCTATATAGTATTGTATTATACATTGACATGAATATACATTTGAATTAGTTATTGTCACGGAATTTAACTAGATAAGTCTTTCTAAAATACTCCTTAAAGTAATCTTCTTATCATAAACTGTCACGATATGCAAATAATGGTCAAGGTAAAATAAAAATATACCATTCATGTTTTTTCATTGTCTTTCCAAGATAACTTAGACAAACTATCGTGGCGCAGTGGGTTAGTGTCTGACTGTAAACACGATGTTCGTAGGATCAGATCACTTTTATTACTGGTATTTCCCCGCTCTGGTTGGACGTT
This sequence comes from Heliconius ricini, assembly GCA_018231645.1. Classification (NCBI taxonomy): domain Eukaryota; kingdom Metazoa; phylum Arthropoda; class Insecta; order Lepidoptera; family Nymphalidae; genus Heliconius; species Heliconius ricini. Next base: position 3,139 of record DVQM01001627.1, on the reverse strand, counting down.
GTAGCGATGAAACGAAGAGTAGAGTGTCTATAATTATGCGACGTAAGGCATTAAGCTGAAAAGTGATAGTTACAGGAATAAAACCAATTGTTTCCTCTTTCTATTATTTAAAATGCTAAGTTTGATTAGATTTTACACATAAATATATATTTACAATAAAGAATGTAAAACAAACCAGTGAAAATATGCCTTAAATTACCAATTTAAAATTTGACAATTCGTAAAAAACCATCTAAGCAATCGTAAATAAATCTATCTTATTTTTTATTTAACACATAATATTAATATTAACATCCATAATTTCAATTATACAAGAAATGGAAAATAATAGTACAGCTTCACGCTGTATCCCTAGTGTTAAGACACTCCGTTCCCCAAAAATAATAGTTAGGATGATAAAAAAGCTTTATTTAGGTCCCTATCCAATGAATATAGTATAAATTATTTATACGTATACGTAGGTCAGGGACGAGCCTCATCCCACCGTCTGCGTCTCAGAAATATGGAGCTTTGAATACCATTTATATTGTAATTTCGAGACTTGCCATAAAAGATTTCGTTGCTATGCGCAATTTGACGTGCCAATTTGACTATGTTTTGTATTGATTGAAGTATTGTATATAGAAATGGATTGCGAGACAAAGTTTTGATTCTTGTATATTAAGAGTACTTGACAGATAAAAAAGTGCTTGATAAGTAGCAGTAGAAGTAGTATTATAGTAATGAATTTAGAGGAAAAGCATGTTTCTTTGCAACTCCAATTATACATTTACTTTTTGTTCTTGTTGTTTTTTTGACATGTAGTCGATATAAGTTAAATGATAATATTTTTTCTTTTTTTCTTCTTCTTTTATAATAAACACGTTGTTGGTCCTTTGAATTATCTTAAAAAAAATCAGCTTCACGTTGTAATCCCGCACACAGCAGGCTACGCAAAGGGAACCTAGTGTGAAGATACTCCTAGCCCCACTTTCTGCCGAGTTCTGCAGGCATTGCGTGTTGTGTGACGGAACTCAGCGCCGCGCTTTGCCTTGACACCAGATCGAAGAAATGAAAATATAAATGTAAATAAATATTTCACTTCCGCGATTGGGCATTGAACCTACAATCAGTCGATCTTACAGTCCCACTTTCTGTCCCTGCGCTACGACTGCACTCGAAATATCTTTATTATTAATTTTCTTTATAATGTTTTTGAAATGTCTAATATATTTACGTAAATTATTGTTAAGATATAGTTTTTCCATAATTCTGAAAATTATTTTTTTTCAATGAATACGTAGTACACGTACTCTTTGAGCTTTTTTTTGAAAAAGTTTAGGCACTCAGCGCTTGTAAGATTTCTTCACTTGTACGAACGAGAGGTCTAGTAAGAAAATTATAGTGGAAGCGGGTTGTTTTTAAAATTCATACCTCGTTTTGAATCTGAATCTGGGTCAAATATATCGCTTAGCATCTTGCGGCTAATTCATGATTTGATTAAAATCTCAATTATGTATAGAGCTGGAGCTGCCTCAACGAAACAAGCCTTGTACTAGTTCACTAGTAGACAGGGTGGTGGTTTCGTCTGTTTTATCTTTGTTATAGATTATTAAATATTTACATTCAATTGTATTTTTTTAAGTTTTCTACATATTTAAGGAAGTAGTAGGAGTTCAAGAATCCCATCACATTTAATGCGTCGCGCATAGGCGCTTAGGTTTTGTTACTCAAAACGCAATGTTACGATAATTTGGCGGAAAGTGGAGAACAGAGTGTCTTATCACTAAGTTCACTCTGTATGCTCTGCTGCATGCGGGATACAGCGTGGTACTAAAAAATAAAATTTCCGTGAAATATTTTTTCATCTCCCATGAAGTTAATTTATTTAGCATTTAAAAATAAATGTTCTGTTTCACAAACGGGTGGCGATTAAAAAGTTTTAATCATTATGATCGCTTCGTACATTCATTCTGTACACGGTTTTAACAAATTAAATATTATTGCGTTTTGTATGCGGTGCTAGTTAATTACTTAGTTAGTGTAGGTCGTCCGCAGAATAAATTATATCATTGAGATTGTATTAGGCCAGTCGTGGCGCTGGGCCATAAAGTATGACTTTAAACGCAACTGGTTGTGGGTTCGATCCTGACTCGAGGAAATGAAATATATAATTAAATTTATATTACCATTTCTTCGCTCTAGTGTCGATGCAAAGATGAAATGCACTTAGAAAATTTACACTCGAGAAAATATGATCGCTGAACATGTTTTCTTGAGTCATAGCTAAGAAAATAGTACTCTATATTAAATCGCCTTCCAAACAAATGAAACTTAATCAAAATTGGTTTATTTTACATTACAGGGACCATTTAATAATTATTACGAATGAACTGCATTTAAAAAAATATGAAAAAATTGTTGGTAACTCTCATTTGTTCAGCTAATTTTGAACGTATTGCATATTATTATATCTTATTTTGTTCCCATGTGACGGACGGCTTTGTATAACAGGTATCTTTGTAATACAGTATTGAGGCTCCCTCGTAGTGGAAAAGTTTCGAGCGTACTCAACGGCTTCCCTTGCATAAGTCCTTTTAAATCGATCAAGTGCAGTATGGTTGGCAAAAAAAAAAGAATTATTAGCTTTCATTAGCTGAAATTATCGGTTTCTATTATTTTGTATTAATACTCTACGGAGTTTAGTGATATGTTCCTCTTTCTTTATATTTATAACAATTCGATAGATAAATGTATACTATCTTCTATATTAAATATACAGGTATGTCAGTATAATATTGATATTAACTTACAAACAAAAAAATTAAAAAAATAAACAATTTAAATCATCAAAATTCAAATAAAATTATGAAACTTAAATTATTTTCCCATCGCTACATTAATACTGCCATCCCTTTCTACCATTTGCGTGAGTGAACAATTAAAAACAAATCATTTAAAAGTCTTAGTATGAGTTCGTGCTTAGGGAACTGCATTTTACAAAGGGGGGGTCTAAAAACCCTTTTACTGTAATTATCAGATCCTAAGTCTACATTTCAAACAGCTTTTCATTGATTTTTTGGCTGACTTTTGAACTTGCTCAGTGAATTGTTATCTTCTATACTAATTTCATTAAGCTGAAGAGTTTGTTTGTTTTGTA